>RJWJ010030116.1:0-20151 GCA_004363605.1 Indri indri | reverse complement strand
TTTCAGGCAAAAAAAAAAAAAATTAATTGACATATGAGAGAAAAACATTAAACTGTAATTAGAATTCTCAAAAACAACATAGAAAGCAAAGCAAAAATGGAGCAAAATTGTAAAAAGTGAAAGAAAAGGTGAAAAAGGATTTTTATTTTCAGTAAAACTGTTAAGCACTAAAGTTACAGAAAATGGCCTTAGATGTGCAACTGCTTGGGGAATTGTCTGTCTGTGACTCTTTGAGGAACCTAACAGAGGACGAGAGTCGTTTCAAAAAGATGACTAGAAAAACTTCAGCGAAAGGACCAAGAACAAGCACAGCCACGTATTCACATAAGTAAGACTAAAACCAAGGTGGTGGCACGGAAGAGAGACTAACATGCAAATGTTACATGTTATGGAAAAAAAGGAATAATGTGACTTAAAAAATGAGAGGAAAAGATAGAGGAAAAAGAAAAGTAGAATAAATTAATGCATTGTCTTTTAAAACATAGGTGGGAGTTAAAGTATACCACTAAATATTGCTATATCAGATAGTAAAAGATTGAATAAAAAAATAGGGAACTGAAGGTACTAAAAAGGACATAGGTACAAAGGCAAACACTACAAAAAAAATACAAAATTCCTAAATTCAAAAAAGAAAGTTTTAAAAATAAAGAGGAAAACATCTATGTCATGCAGAGGAAAGAACTAGCAAAAGTAACATAAAACATAATACCTAACATAAAATATTATGATCCATTAATATTTGGAACACTAGTCATATTAGTAACTATGAATGGACTATTAAAATACAAAGATTTTTAGTTTGTTGCATAATTCAGGAACTAACTGTTATCTGACAAGAGACATACAAAGTGCTCCAGAAAGGCTAAATATAAAGAGATGAACAAAAGTATACAAGGCAAACGAAAACAATGAGAGAGGAAATTGCAATCCCAATATCAAAGCAGAATTGAAATCTACAAGTATTAAATGTGACAAATAAGGACATTTTAAAGTGTGAAAAACATAGTTTGTAATGGAGATATAACAGTAATGAATATGTATATACCAATTAACACAACCACCACTTTTATGAAACAGAAATTACAGGAGCTGCAAGGAGATGTAAATAGAAACACGTAGGCCATTTCGACACATCAGTTTCAGTCCAGGACAGATCAATTGGACAGAGATCAGTGAGGAAATAGAAGGATCTATACAATATTATAAAGATAATCTACAAAGTCATGCCAAACTAGACATTCTGATAATAGAGAATATACCTTCTCAAGTTTACGTGGAACATTTACAAAAATTTATTGTATATTAGCAAACATTAATAAGCAGTAATTTCCAAGAAGTGAAATATTACAGACAAATTTGGTTATGATACAATAAAACTAGAGATTATTAACAAAATCCTTAAAAAAAAAAAGAGACCCGTCTGGAAAAATATTATTAAATAACTCTTGGATGAAAGGGGAAATGCTAATTGTTCTTACAGAATTTCTAAAAACTAATAATAATAAAAACTACATATCAAATGTGTGTGATATATTTAAAGCAGTGATCATAAAAGAATTCATAGTATTAAACACGTATCAATAAGAATGAAAGTAAATAAATTAAGCATCAGTTCAAAAAACCAGGGGAGGGCTGGGTGCAGTGGCTCATGCCTGTAATCCCAGCACTTTGGGCAGTTTAGGCAGGAGGATTGCTTGAGGCCAGAAGTTCAAGACCAGCCTGGGCAACCTGGCGAGACTCTGTCCCTACAAAACAAACAAACAAACAAACAAAAAAATAAGAGGAATAAGCAACAAAGTAAACTGAAAGAAAGCACATAATAAAGTTAAAAGCAGAGAAAAAGAATGTAGGAAAGAGTAAACTACATAAACAAATTGAAACCTTTCTTTTTTTGAAAGTTAACAAGTAACACAAGCGGTAGGTAAGTTGGTTGAGGAAAAAAGAAAGCACAAATATAGAAAACAAATGACCAAGGGGACTAACCACTGAAACTAGTGGGGACGTGAGGTGAGCAGGACTGGGTGGAGGGAAGGGCTGACCTGCGGTGCTGCTGCAACCGCGTGTCAGCCAGTTCTGTGTGGAGTTGGGGTCCATCTTCACATCTCTCCCAGCGTGAAGCAAGGGGCTGGCCGGGTATCTCTGCATCAGTGGGTCTGACGGGTCAGGGACATGGCTGGGGCAGTGGCATGTGGCCGAGGGCATTCCCAGTGACAGGCGCAGCTGTGCGCTCACAGCCCGTATTGCCAGCAGCTGAAGGAAGGTGAAGATTTCTTCTTTTAATAGCAAACAATAAAAGGCCAGAGAGCAAATATTTTAGGCTTTGTGGGCCACCTGGTCTCTGACGACTCACCTCTGCTGTTGCAGCAAAAGCAGCCATAGGCATTATAGTAAGTAAATGGGCAGGGTTGTGCCTCGATAAAACCTCATTTATAAGAGCTGACAGCAGGCCGGATTGGGCCCACGCCTGTAGTTTGTCCTTAAAAATCATATTTCTTATATTTTTTATTGCCTTATTTTCCAACCATCCTTTGAAATCATCCACTTGTGAGGTATCTGAGCAATGTTCTCTCATTGTGCGACGAGAAGAGGGAGGCGCCGTGCCTTTCCTGAGGAAGAAGCCAGGACGAGAATCGCGGTTTCCTGACTGGTGCCACCACACCCCGACCCTCGCTCAGCCCCGCTGCCAGCTGGACCGTCGCCCACGCCAGGTTTCCATCAGGCCAGTCGACGTTAAGTCAGAGAGGAAAGAGAGAGAAGAAAATTAGATAACTACTTCGCGGCAAGCTGGTTTTTACTCATTTGTAGATTCACTTTTTCTTTGTATTTATTTCTGCCCGTGAGCTTTATTTCTCCCCATGTTGCTCTCGGGTGTTTTCCTTTTTTTCCTCATTCTTCCTCTTTGTTCCCAGTTGGTTTTGTCACCACGCGTTAACACGCGTGTGGCTGCCGACGCCGGTGAGGGCATTCATCCCTTCAGGGTGGGGACGCGTCACTGCTCTTGATAGTTTCTGGAGCTTTCTGCTTTCAGCTCTCTCTGTCCCAACTCTCCCCGGACCTCTGGCTAAATAGCGTCGTTAACTCAGGTTGCAGAGTAATTGTTGACTGGCTATTTAATTGGACAAAAACTCCTATAATCCTCTCATGCATTTTGGTTTTGGAAGCAAGACCAAATCTCAGGCAAGATTATAAAATTAGTGAACATTTTATGTAGTACTTTCTTTTTTCCCAATTTCTTAGCCCTTTTTGGAGTTTCCTTTTTGGAGTTTTTACCGTACTTCCATCTACCCAGTGACTTCTTACTGCACCAATGTCTCTGTCCTCTAAAGAAAAAGGACAGGATAAAGGAATCCCGTGGAGATGCAAGGGATGTGATTTGTTGTGCCTCCCAAGAACGTTTGCATATTGAAGCTGCTACAATGAAAAGGCAATAATGAATCCTGTATGCATTCATTCAACAAATATTCGTAGACCATCTGTTATGTGTAGGATACCAGAGATAAAAATGGGATAAAATTGGACATAATTTTGGAATGAAATTAGACAGAATTTGCTGTCTGGAAGTAGATTTGGACACAAAAAGGGCAATTTCAGTGAAAGTGAGACCTGCTAACACAGGGAACAGCAGAATGTTATGGGAACACAGAGGAAGCGTGCCGGGAGCAACGTTGGGGAATCATCAGGGACTTCCCGGAGTAAATGGCACTGCAGCAGGGTCAGGGGGAGAAAGGAGGAAAAAGCAAGGGAAGGATAAAATATATTCAGAGAATTAAAAAGTGGTCAATGTGACTGGAGAATGGGGTAGGATTGAAGGGAATGGCAAAACATTAAGCTGCGCAGGTGGACGGGCCAGATCAGCAAGGACACTTTAAGCCACACTAATGTATTATCTTTTCTCTTTATCTTAAGATCAGTGGAACCTCGTTAGAGGGTGATAATCATGGGAGTGGCGAAATTCGGTTTGGGGAGCGAGACTAGAGGCAAGGAGGCTGCGGCTGCTGCTGCAGTAACCCAGGGGCTGTGTTATGATTGTTCTGATAACGTAGATCTTGTGATGGCGCGAGCTCTAGGCAAAGTGGGACCACAATAACCATCTTGTTCATGTCTGTACCCACAGGGCCTGACCCACGGGGGTGCTCAGTTAGCATGGTGTGAAAGTGAATAAACACATACGTGGGTTCACGTAGATGTGGTCAGTTAGGAACAGTACTTCCCACAGTGGCTTCTGCAGGGCAGCGTATTATGTGAAAGAAAATAGGCAGAGGTCAAATAAATCAGGAAAACCATGGGCAAAACATTTCTAAATAAGAGAACATCTCAAACCCTTTAATGAACTGGCATGTCCTGCTTCTCTCCAAGGAGGAGTGGTTAGCAAGGTGTGCTGGGCTTCTGTTTGCCCCTCTAGACCCCGTCTCCCCCACTCTCTGCCAGGCTGGTTGGTTCAGACTCCGTAATAAGCTCCCCTGCTCTCAAGCTTCTGGTGGGGTTTAGCCAGTGGGGGTCAGCAGGTAAGAAGGAAGGAATGGCCAGGTATTCACTCCCCTGGCCCCCTCCTGTGGGTGGCTGCTGGCTGGCTGTGTCCCTTGACTGACAGCCACAGCTGTTGCCAGGGCCCTTTTTGCACACACTTCTGTCTGTCTTGGTGACTGCTCACTCCCCTTGTGGCAAGATGCAGGCACCACCCACTGCCTGCACTATCTTGTGATTGTCATGCACATTGCCTGCGTGTTGCGGCACTCATTTTGAAATACCCAATTTGACCATTCTATTTCCTGCTGAGTCCTTGACTAATCTATAGTTTCTCAAACTTAGTCGACTATAGAATCATTTTTCCATGAAGCATCTTGCTTGACTAGGGTCTCAGATGACACATTTTGGCTAATATTAATTGGCGGCGCCAGTAGACGTGAGCCAAACTTCCTTGCTTCTGCTCACCTTGCGCGTCTGCTTCTTACAAGCAGTTTAATCGCTGGTCCCGTAACTAAGTAGCTCCTAATCTTAAATGCACAAGCTAGTGTCAATCAATCCTTGTAAATACCCATGCTTATCTCATTCTGTTAGGCAGTGGTGTTGGTCATGGGTCTCCTTAATCCTGCCTCTTAGGCTCCCTTGAGATAGGAAACATGCAGCTGCAGAATTTTCTCCAGGGAAACTGGAAGTCACAGGCATTTTCTTTCATATTTCTGCACTTTCAAGATTTCCTGCCTACATAAGGATTAATAATATCTTGTCTGGGAATAGTTTTCTGACCACATTGGGGAGGAATTATGTATCTTGCCCAATTCCTTTGACTTTTGGCAATGTTACCAACATCAGCCTTAATTAAAAAGTCTACTGACGTCTATAAACTGTAATCTAAAGTTTCATTAAACACGACGAGATAAAACACCTACTGCTATCGCTACAGGAGCGCCGATGAGAAAGGGACTGAACATCAAGGCTTAACAAATCTAGTTGGATATTTTATGGCTTTTTTCTCTACAGATAAAGTGAAACTGTTTGTGTCCCCACCACAATCATATGTTGAAACCTAATCTGTAATGCAATAGAACCAAGAGGCGGGGGCTTAGGAGGTGAATGGGATTAGTGCCCTTATAACGGAGGGAGCTCATTGGCCCCTTCTACCACGTGAGAACACAGCTAGAAGGTACCATCTTTGAGGCAGAGGGTGAGCCCTCACCAGATACCAGATTTGCTGGTGCCTTGATCTTGGACTTCCCAGCCTCAAGAGCTTTGAGTGATAAATGTATGCTGTTTGTAAGTTATCCAGTGTAAGGTATTTTGTTATAGCTGCCTGAATGGACTAAGACACTGACCAGCCACTTCTGTATGAAATCTTTATAAACTATTGAAATTCTGGGCTTAAGAAGCTATCAATAATCTTTGCTAAATTTTCACCTAAGAATTCCAAGGAAGTTGTCAATATTGATGCTGCTATTGCTACTGCTACTCTTACTTGCTATGGATCATTGTTTTATGTTATGCTATTTGAATGCGTAGATGGTTTTCATAGGCAGCAACAGTGAGCCAGTTGGACCTGAGCAAAGAGCTGAGTGTCTATGGTCAAGGGAAAGATTTGAGCTTTATATTGAAGTCAGTCCCTGGAGATCTTTATAGCTCATCTGCAAACCTCTGTGTGCATTCCAACAGAGACCAGTGAGGCATTGCATGTTCTCGAGTGGGGCAAAGGCATTCTGTAGGAAACTTAGAAGACGTAGCTTTAGTTGCCCTTTGTACTAAGCAGACTGTCTAGAAAGGATCTCTCAGCCCCATGCCTGCAGTGAGTATATGGGTTCCTACAGGAGCAATCCTTCATGGCTGAGCTGCTGTCTTGAAGTCCGCAGTCCTAACATTTCTAATCACTGTGAGTTCTCTCTCATAAAAGGCCATTGTAATCTTAAAGACATTGTCTAGACACTGTGTTTTTCTGCTTCTGGTTAGGCAAATGGCAAACCGGAGTGCCTGCTCAGGGAAATTACCGCCCTCATTTGTCACCTGCCTGCGCAGCAAAAGCTCTGGTTCCCTTTCTTGCTGATTGAGTAATGGTTTCAAAGAAGGAAAGTGATAGGTAGAATGCTTCTCCTAGAAGGGAAAACTGATAAAAAGAATTGACTACCCAAATCTTTTCAATTTCAATGAGATGTTCTATCTGCTCAAATTAAATGAGCTTGTCAAAATAAATAAGAAGGCATGGTCACGAAAGATGGGGGAGCCAGGTACTCAGTGGAGGAAATCAGTCTGGAAGTGGGTCTTGGTTTCTCACTCTCTGCTCCAGGTGGGCAAGTCCCCAGTCTCATTCACTCCTTACTCTTGTTTAGCATGCACCCGTTTCCTTCTGCCTTTGATGCAAAACTTACACACTTTTTGAGGCCAACTTCAGTCTCTTCTCTTTTTGGAAGTTAGAGTATCCTTTTCTGAATTTCTAACATCTGTGCAATTTGGCACTTCATTAAATCCTTCTTTCTAGTATTATTCTCACACTGTTCTATGTATGTTAGCCTTACCATTTAAATGGTCTGAGCCTTTTGCAGCCATTGATCATGTCTTGTACAGCTCTGTATTCTCCATACAACAGAGGACCATGCTCAGGACTCAATACATAATTATTGATTGGTTAAACCAGGAAGGAATAATGTGCATCTGCTTTTTGCTGCCCACCATCCATTCTTGTTCCTTATTGGAATAATGTCATAAATTATTTGAGAAACCACTCCTTCCTCCATTATCAACTGTGTGTTCTGTGTGGGATTGATCCATCCCCCATCAATGGCCAATTTAATCTCATTCTGCTGGCCATAGGGATTGGTTAATGGAGGGGCAGATACCTGAGGCCGATTTAATCAGAATGAACCTCAGAGCCACCCCAGGATGTGAGGTCAGGGTCATTCCCAGCTTGTACCCTTGGGAACTGCTAGAAGCAGTCTGGGACTATAGGAAAGCCAGCATCAGAATGAAGGGAAAGTAGAGAGAAGTTCTTGAGAACATCCCTGAAACACTGGATCAGGACATGACTGCGGACTTTTCAATTTCAAGAATCAATATCGTTATCTTTATTATTTAAGCTAGTTTGAACCATGTTTTTGTTATGAGTAACAAAATGGATACAGGAGATACTTGGTAAATATTTCCATATAATTCTTAGTCATTCCTTTTATGTAGACATTTTTTTCCTACTCAGAAATGAGATGTCATTTTGAACATAATCATATTTGGACAGCTTCTTCTTTTCCTTCTACTGATAGTGTTACTCTCAGATGGAGGATATTACATTCCTTCAACCTTAGGGAAAATGGTGGATTAAAGAGAGAAAGTAAAAAGAAAAATTTCCCACTCCCAAACTATCTCCCTTTATGGAAATTTCTTTGGAACTTTTGAGGAAAATGGAGAAAGAGCAGCATTGTGGAGGAGATAACTCCAAATTAGTTTTCAACTTTTTTAGGCTCTTTGACTCACTACTCCATTGCCCCATACCTTGACTCTAACAAGGGAATTTTTTCACCTTTTCTAGCAAAGTTTTCCATTCTTCTTCTGTCTCCAGCCTCCACCCTACTCAAATGCCAAATATATACCCTTCACACCATTTCTAATTACACACGATCATTCTCTACCACAACGGGGTTTCTCAGTTCCAGAACTATTGACATTTTTGGCTACATAATTCTTTGTTGCGAGGAGCTGTCTTGTGCATTGTACAATGTCTAGCAGCATCTCTGGCTTCTACCCACTAGATGCCAGTAGCAACCCACCCCCTTCCCAGGGTGTGATGACCCAAAATGTGTGCAGAAAATAGCCATTCTGAGAGGTGTGAGGTGCTGTCTCATTGTGGTTTTGACTTGCATTTCCCTGATGATTAGTGATGTTGAGCATTTTTTCATGGACCTGTTGGCTATTTGTCTATCTTCTTTTGAGAAATGTCTGTTCACGTCCTTTACCCATTTTTGAATCTGGTTATTTTTTTTCTTGCTTTTGAGTTGCTTGAGTTCCTTATATATTTTGGATATTGACCCCTTAGTTAATAATAATATATTGCATATTTTAAAATTTATGAGAGTAAATTTGAAATGTCTCACCACAAAAACCACAAAAAAAAGAAGGGTAAGTGAGATAATGGATATGTTAATTGGCCTGATTCAATCATTTCACAATGTACAGTCATCCCCTCTTATCTGAAGGGGATACATTCCAAGACCCCCAGTGGATGCTTGAAACTTTAGATAGTACCGAAACTATATATGCTATGTTTTTTCCTATCCATATATACCTATGATGAAGTTTAATTTATAAATTAGGCACAGTAAGAGATTAACAACAACTAATAATAAAATAGAACAGTTATAACAATATACTGTAATAAAAGTTATGTGAATGTGGTCTCTCTCTCAAAACACCTTGTTGTGCTTTTCTCAGCCTTCTTCTTCTTCTTGTGATCTGTCCATCTGACTGAGATTGCTACAAAATGACTAACAGGTGAGTAGCATATGCCGTGTGGTTACACAGGCCACAGGGATGATACACATCTCATACATCTCACCACTCAGAATGGTGTGCAGTTTAAAGCCTATGAATTTTTTATTCCTGGAATTGTCCATTTAATATTCTCAGACTGTGGTTGACCTCAGATAACTGAAACTGTGGGAAGTGAAACTGCTGATGGGGGGGGGACTACTGTATACATACATCAAGACATCACGTTACAACCCGTAACTATTATTATATACAACAAACGAACAAATGAGAATGTTTACAGACATTTCCAAGTGTCACCTGGGGGTCAAAATTGCCAACAACCCACCCCCGAGCTCCACCTTTAGAACCTCTGCCCTGCAGGCAGTAGAGGGGCTATAATTAGGAAAACGACTTACCTCCGCTATTTCGTCTTTGGAGATTCTGGTCTGTCCCGGTAGCATGCTGAATACACTCACTGAGGCACTCCATCCTGAAAGGAGAGATGAATCGAGATCCTCTGGGTGCTCAGAGTAGGACCCAATTCCACCAGACTTGTGCAAATGCTCTGAATCTGTCCTGGCAGGCAGCGATTCAACAGCCTATTGAAAATATGTTACCAGCCACAGATCTTGGTCATAAAGCAAGAAAAAGTGACCCACCAACACCATTTTTAGTTTGCATTGTCTTAAGGATGGTGGAGTGATAGCTGCCAGTTACGAGGCACCTACTGTGTGCCAGCACATCACTAGATGCTGCTGTGGTCCAAGCGTTTGTGTCCTCCCCAAGATTCGTATGTGGGAAGCTAATCCCCAGTGTGACAGCATCAAGAAGTGGGGCCCTTGCGAGGTGATTAGGCCATGAGGGTGGAGCCCCATGGATAGGATTACTGCCCTTGTAAATAGGCCCCCCCTCAGTTTCCCCTTCTACTGTGTGAGGATTCACGTGAGAGAATGGGCCCTCAGAAGACACAAAATCCATATTAATCTTGGACTTTCAGCCTCCAAATTATAAGAGATAAATTTCTCTTGTTTGTAAGCCACCAGCTTTTGGTATTTGTTGTAGCAGTCCATGTGAACAGTTGCTTTCCCATCATCCATCGCAACCACCACTGAGGTGTTTTAAGGTGAACAGTACTATTCCGTTATACTGATAGAGATGCTTAAATTCCTGAGCCTAAAACTAATTCCTAACAGAGTTAAA
This sequence comes from Indri indri, assembly GCA_004363605.1. Classification (NCBI taxonomy): domain Eukaryota; kingdom Metazoa; phylum Chordata; class Mammalia; order Primates; family Indriidae; genus Indri; species Indri indri. Next base: position 10,008 of record RJWJ010030116.1, on the reverse strand, counting down.
ACTCAATGTATCTGACTGCCAAACGGACCCTTTGAGGATGGAAATTGTCTTTTCCATGCAGGAAAATACTCCAGGCAGGCCTGAAGATGGGTCCTGCTTTTGGGTTACTGTGCTGAACATTCTCTGGCCCCACATCCTCCTCCTCCCTGCTTGGGGTCCCGTGAAATTGGCCTTTGTGGGTTGCACCAACAAAACTCTCTGGCCCCCTAGATTCCAGTGAGTTGTGGACAATGGACGGCACCGGGAGCAGGAGAGGCTGGGCCTTCTCTCTGTCTCTCACTCTCTCTCTCTCTCTCTCTGTGTCTCTGCATCTCTGTGTCTGTGTGTCTCTGTCTCTCTCACTTTATCTCTCTCTGTCTCTCTCTCCTCTCTCCCTGCCAGACTGCATTCTTCTCCCAAAGACCACAGCTCCTTTGGGGGTGGTGGGTCCCCCTCTTCTACAGCTCCCACTCCAGCTCTCCAGAGTCTGATAGCAGCTTCCCCTCACCCTCCAGACCCAGGCGCGGTCAAGGACGCTGTGGTAATCTCAGGGTGCTCCACCATCTCTTACTGGTTTCTTTCAGCCAAAGCCCAGGCAATGGCTATTTCGTCAGACTGCCTCCTCTCCAGTCTGAAAGTAATTTGCTCTCAAATATCAACACATGATACATGAAAAACAGTCCAGATGTCTTGCACTCTGATCCTGTGCTTCACCTGCCTCATCTCGGCATTGCCATGGTTTTCGGACTGTGCCATCTTTCTCAGTTTGGTGCTGTGTTTTCGTCACGATCATGTGCCACGTATGCACTAACGGTCACCTTCACTTAATTCTCCTCAGTTCGATTTCCTTTTGAAGGTTCCTCTGTCAGAAAGACTGCATGTTTCTGGAAGTCAGCATGGCTGACATGAGCCCCCAGGCACACCCCGCCACTGCCTCAGAGGTGACGTCACCCACCTTTGTCATCATAGCTTCGCGGCATTCAATACGTATTCATGGAGTATTTTAAAAAAATAATTAAGATTGTGTCTTTCCATGTCCTTGCAGTCTAACAGGAAAACCCACAGTGCCTAACTCAGTGGCTGGCACGTAGGACACGCTCATGTGCATGTGCCGTTTTGTCACTTACTGGTGAGAAAATAATCTTTTATTAAGTAAAAATCTCACATGGCAGCGCTGAGATAAGACAGATTAGTCAAGGGATCAGAGTGCAAGGGAACTTAAATTTTTTTTTGTTTATTTAGTTATTATGTGTTTACAGTTGAGAGCAAATAAATTTTAATCTGGGTAATACGACCTCATCTGACTAGGGTAGGGGAAAATGTAGGGTTTTATCCTCATGGTTGTAATTTCCGGTGTTGGATGGACTTAAATTATCCAAAAACTAGCAGGTAAGAAAGTGGAGTAACGTTCTTGAGAGGGTCTGCCATGAGCTGGTGTTGAGAGATCTGACTTCCTGTCTGCATCCTCCGGTAAATGGCCTTGGGCAAGACTCACTGTGCTTTCCCAGACATCATTTTCTAGATGTTTGCTTATTTTTTAAATAAATAAGAAGTTTCAACTAGAGGATTCTGATGATTTCTGATATTCTCTGATTGGATTGTGGGATTTCTGAATTTCTGAGTAATATTTTTTTGAGATCATTGTTTGCACTCTTCTTCCTATCTCAGAACCACCTACCTCCTGGGGAGTCCTATTGGACCTTAAATTGTCTTTGATGTGCATGGTGGTCGATTTCAAGTTTGGACTGGACTGGGCCAGGGGATGCCAGGTAGCTGGTTAAACATCATTTCTGGGTGTGTCTGTTTCCAGAAGAGCTGAGTGTTTGAACTGGTGGGCTCAGTAAACACATGTTACTCCCCAGTGAGGAGGGGGCCTCTTCCAATCCATGGAGGGCCTAGAACAAAACTTCAGAGGAAGGTTGGCCTCGCCCTCCCCCTGCCTGAGTGCTGGAGCTGAGACATCCATCTCCCCCTGCCCCGGGAGAGACGCAGGCTGGAATCTACGCCATCAGCTCTCTGGCTCTCAGGCCTTTGCACTGCACTGTTGGTCTTCCCAGGCGTGCAGGTTGCAGAGAGCAGATTGTGGGGTTCCTCAGTCTCCATAAACATTAAGCCGATACCTTTTACTAAGTCAACCTCTCCCTCTTTCTTTCTGTCCCTGTGTCTCATTTGTTTCCTCCGGAGCACCTGACTAATGCAACGTGCTTCTGTAGCCCTTCGCACAGTCTCCGAGTGCCTGTCCCAGGTGGACAGCACCTGCGTTCCCCTCGCGCCCGTGTGTCACCTCAGCTTGCTGCCCGCCTCCCAGTGTCTTCTCGTCCCTGAGACGGGACGGGGGAAGAGCGGGCCGCGCATGGAGACCTCGTCGGCAGCTGCGTTTTCACTCACTCACTGTCCCTGGGAGGGGCTGTGGCTCCGACTGGGAATCCAGACGGACTACGGTTCCCCCTTGGCCTTAGCTGTTACGGTCAGTTTGTGCGGGTCCCTGAGGATTCCAGCAACGGGATCTCAGGGACACCCTGTGCCTTCTAACTTTATTTCTGAATTTACTTTAGTTTTTGACCTTCATCTTTCTTTTCTCTCAATTTCTTCCTTAAAAGCTCTTTTTGTTCCTCTTAATGTCATGCCTATAAGCAGCTCCAGCCCTTCTGTCCCAAGCTTAATGATAGTAACTGGGATTCTAATGTTTAATTCACACTTCTGGGCTTGGGTGAATAAATGCAAATGGTGAATCTAAGTCCATGCAAATAGGTTATCCCGGAGGAACAAAATTAGCACATATCACCCCATCCATAATTATCGTTCAGAAAGTAGGATGCTAGGGAGAGGAGGCAGGAGCAGGTGACTACTGAGTCTTTTGGTGTGGGGAGAAGGGCAGGGGTTGGGCAGCGGCGCGGAAGCAGAGCAGGACAGCCTCTCCAAGAGTGCGCTGCAGAAAGCTGGGTGGCGGCGGAGGGGAATAGCACCTGGCAGGAGCCAGCGAAGACTGCCATCTCTCACCTCTATGGCACAGCAGGAAGACCACCACTTCCAGGGAGCAGTGCATTTCCTTTGCCCTGATCTTGTGTGCAAGAGGTTCGCTCACCAGGCCATTCATTGCCGAGTAGACGGGATGTCCTTGAATGAATCCAGGACATCCTAATAAATGCAGAAATATCAGTAACTTCAATACCCAGGGCTGAGCAAAACAGGCCAGATTTTTCCATTGAGTTGACCTACCACTATACATACAAGATGATTTGAGAAACAAAAACAGAAACCTTTAGCTTTCCAGCTTTAAGATGAGTCACAAATGATCCCAAGTGGGTAACTGAGTTGCTCTCTGAACAAAACTTAATTATGTTAAGTATTTTGGCAAATGTGATGATTTGGCCTCAGGGACTCCATAGTCCTCAGAAGTGATCAGCGTTTTCCCTGTCTTTTAGATCTAATTTGCAAATAGAAAGTCATTGTGCGGGGACAAATGTTACTTAATGCTCATCTTCATATGCAAGGGGGCTCAGCACTGTTTCTGGATGGAATTAGCGGCTCATCTGGGTTTTCTGTCGCACACGACAATCCACTTGTGGCTTTACCTTCAAGAATTGTGGTAGGGATGGCAGGAACTTAAAATTAATTTATGGTCATTTGGGAGAAGATGATCTCAAACGGCAGATACTCTACAGGTCAACAATGATAAGTTTAAGCAATTTCTGGCAGTTTTCATAGTTCTTGGGACCTGCCTTTCTTATTTCCCATTTCAAGTGTTTGTTCTGGCTTAAAGGCTCTGCTTCCATTTTCCATTTGCCGAGGCTAGGCTGACTCTTGGCCGATCCTCCAGCTGAAAGCCACAAGAACACATCTGGGTTGAACGAGTTGGATTTAACCCATTGTCAAATGAGCTAAACCTCCTGCAGAGGAACTATGTGGTGGAGCCCTGCGGGGTATCTCAGGAGAGCGTGTCGGAGAGTCGGAGAGGACTTATTCCGCGAGCTGGGCTTGTGCGAGGTCATCTGCCTAGAAGGTGCGGGAAGTGGCCTTTGCTGTGGACTGGATGCTGTCAGGGAGCAGAGACACTTCTCTAACTGGTGGCTTAATAACTCTTATTGGGAGGGAGGCAAGACTAGACTGAGGCCAGCAGTTTTAGTTGGTGAAGCAGCAGCAGGAACGCCCATTGGCCAGGACGGTGGGATGTTTGCTTACGTGTCTGTGCTCTGTCTGTGTCAGACGTGATTACGGAGGGGTCTTATTTTTGTCTTGACTGATCTCGGTTGGAGTGGCCTTGTCTGGTGTTGATGCTCTGTAAATTGTTGATGTTCAACAGCAGGACACCAAGGCCAGGCTGGCTCCTGGAGGTCAGGGGCTGCTTTTCTCATTCTCACCATTGAGCTTATTGTCCAAATTGGGACCTGCCAAGAGTGAAGGAGGTGCTATTAGTAGTTTTGCGCGGGTGACAGGTGTCAGCTGGGACCGTCCTGAGAAACTGGCTGGGAACTTGTCCACACTGAAACCCTGCCTGTTCCAGGTCGGCTCTCCCTTTCTTCCAGAGGTCCCTGCACGCGTTTTCATCATGTTAATCGCCATCGTTTGAGCTCCCAGCACAATGTTTCTCCTTCACATCACATTCTGTGCTTCATCAGGTAGGATCCTGGCGGGAAACAGCATCGCACTCAGGGTGCAGCTGAGGAAACCCAGGAAGGCATTGAGTACAGAGTGGGCTTGAAGGTTGGCGAGGCAGCAGGGAGTGCTGAGGTAGCCACTGCAGGATGCTCTGCCACTGGGCGGAGGGACACACGGTCACCTGAGCCAGGTGGGGCTGCAGCCCTGAAGGGGCCTCTGGCAGGAGCCGTGTTTGGGAGGGAACCAGCCTCTGCCGGCTGTGGGAGGCAGGTGGGAGGTGGCGGGGTGCGGGCTGTGTATTCTGGGGCTTTTCTCTTCCTGCCCTCTGGCTTCCGGTGGAGCCCACCTGCTGAGGTCAGCCAGGACCAGCCAGCAAGGGAGCCCGCAGGACAGGGTGGAGGGGAAGGGTAGGGGAGTAGTCCCCAGCTCAGCATGGAACTCTTTACACATGCAGATGCGCTGCTGTTGCACTGTTCTAACAGTCTTCAGAGGCAGGTCAATACACCCGTTTTACAGAGGAGGAGAGTGGGTCCCAGGTCAGGAGTGTCAGCAGTGATGGGGCCGGACAGCAGCAGGGGCTGAAGCCAGATAGCAGCAGGGACTGGTCACAGGGCTGCCGCCTTCCGGTTCGGTAGACAACAGAGCGAGGTGGAGCAGGGCTGCCCGGGTGTGTGCGGAGCAGGGACGTGGCCGGGCCAGGAGGGAGGAGTGGTCTGCGTGCTGTACTCTCACTCGGCTGCGGTGGAGGGAATGTTTTCTGAGGGTCGGAATGGCATTCAGGGGAGCCTGCATGGCTCTGGCAGGCTACGCGGAGGACACGGGCGCTGTCACCAGCACCCGAGGTTTCTCCCTTGCTACCTTTCTTCCCACCCTGTTTATTTGTTTGGAGCTGAGACCAAAAGGCCTTCAGTTTTGTTGTATTTGTCACACTCTCACAGAGCCCCCTAACGAGCACAGGAAAATGGATGAAGGGAGTGGGCTGAGACTGACTCCATCCCCCGTGAGGAGTGAGGGAAAGTCGGATTGGCCCGGATGGGAGGACGCAGAGCTCCACAGCAGCAGGAGAAGGGTCTGGTCAGAACCATGTGCCTCGCACGTGTGTGTGTGTGTGCATGTTTATATGTGCCTGTGTGTACATGTGTGCACATATGTGTGAGTGTGCATGTGTGTGTTTACGTGTGTGTGCTGTGCAGGCTGGGAAGCCAGAGGTAGATGGTGCTCAGGACTAGTAGATGACCAGTCTGAGGGCCATGAAGTGACCATGCCGAGGACAGAGAGCAGGCTCTGCTTGCCAAGAAAAGGGGATTGGATGAGACCAAACCGCAGGGCGCCCTGTGTCCAGATTTCCCCAGGACAGGTTTTGTTCTGTGGTGATTAGTAATAGCAGCCCCTTTTGCTCTCAGAAGTGTTCCCAACAAATTATTGGGTCACCTTCTCTTCTAGGAAATGGGAACCCATCGAAGGCTCAAGCGTCCCAAGCTGGGCTACTGATTCAAGCTGATTATTCTTGTCTTCTGCTCCTGGTCCTACCCCTGAGCCCAAGGCTGGCTGTGACTTTTCACTCTGCCTTTGTCCCCGAGTTCAGTTCCTGATATTGGCAGGTCTGTTTTGTGTCTTTGTGTCTCTTTTCCAGACCATCTGCTGAAGACACACAGCCCTGAGTTTGCAGAAGATCAAAGCTTAAAAAAAAAGGTAGTCATGAGAGGTGATGGATATGTTCATTTCCTTGACTGTAGTAATCAATTCACAATGTATATATGTCTCAGACCACTGAATAATATTTCAGTAAGATCAAATCTTTGCTCTGGCTGGGACTTGTCCATGGGTGCTTCCTATGGCCTAATTGTTCATTATCTTCCTTGAGGCTCTAAAGAACAAGAGCTTCTCCTTCCTTAGAGCACCATACACACAGTGACCTTCAAGGTGACCTTTACAGAGGAAGAGACCAAACAGGAGAACAAAGGAAGAAGGGATTGAGGTCACCTCCCTGCAATTGTTACACAGTCAGTATGCAAATCTCTCTGTCTTGACCAGCTTCAAGGGAAGCTTTGAAAACATCAAAACAGAACTCTGTCTGAAAATGTACTTACAGCACTGTCTCCAAAACACTTGTGCCTTAAGTCTTGAATATCTAAGCATGTCTCAATCAAAACAGTTTTCTTTTCTCTCCTTCCTGTTGTGCATAACAATGACTAGGTGTGGGCTTTGATTTCTTTGTCACTGTGTAGATAATGCAGTGACCCTCTCATACTTCCACAAATTTAGGACAGCCTTGGGGTAGGTGCTTTGGCAACTGTCTTAGAATGCTCTACTTTGCCACCTGAGGGCATTTAATTAAGCCTCTGTGATCATGAGCCTATTAGAATGCGAGCCCTCGGGGATGCTGGAGCCTCGAGATGGAATCAAGAGTGTTAAAGGCGATCCAAGCAAAGGAACCTGAGAGAGGCATGCCAACAACACAGCTACTCCTGGAGTTTTCCCACACAGTGTACTGTAAGAAAAAAATATGACTAGCATGTGCATTGAAACTTGATTCAAAATATAAAATTCAAGCTGGCACTCTGTGTTTGCCAAATCCTGACCCATGCATCTTTCAGCCCCATGTCCTGCTGTTCTGCTATGTGAGTGTGATGCCGGGTCTAAACTAACCTCTGGTCTTCTGCATGTGTGGGTTCCCCTAGTTTGAATAAAGTATTCACTTTGGAGTAATGCATTCTTGTCCTCCCCTGTCCCCACCCCGCGTCTGTGTTTCCAGTGTTTCATTAGCCAGATTTCATTAACATGGCCCCTTATCAGGGAGTCTGCATTCCTTTGCTCCTTTAGAGACCCACATGCCAACAGTTTGCCCCGTATGGGTTTGCCCTTATTTTCTCTGGCTCCAGGATTCTTTCCTACAAGATTTCTTCATGAACTAAATAGTATTTTCCAGCTGTGTTTCTGAAAAACAAACAGACAAACAAACAACCCAAAGGTCTGCATTTGGTCCTTTTGTTTTTTTAGAAAACTGTTACTAGTCCTTTCTTAATGAGTTGTATATGTTCTATCTCAGAGACTCTCTGCCCATCATCCTGGCCTGGCTCAGTCTGAAGATGAGGGATTGAAATTGAGTATGGTGCCAGTTTAGGGGAGTTTGTGGCATCACTGATTTTATGGGAGTGTTGCCCTACAGTTTTCCAGAGACTTGCCTGAGGAGGGACATTGCAAACCTGTCGGCAGTGAATGCTGTTCTGTGGCAGGCTGTAAGGAGCAATTGCACTATCGTATCCTTCGATTTCTGGCTTCCGAGTTGACCGTTCTGGGAGGTCAGGGGCAGGAGTCCTCTAAATGTTCCCTTCGAAAAAATCAAGACACGCCCATATTCATCCAGCATCTAAAAACTGGATCACAGTCACTTTTTACACATTCAAATTTTCAAAATTAGGTAAGGAGACATTACTTTTTCTAATACAGAAGGTGACAAGTAAAATCTCCCACTCTTTAGGGAAAATCACCGCATACAGTTTTCATGTGCTTTGAAAAAGCAGGGAAAGAAGGATACATATCAAAATCAAGATGATCATTTTATAATTTTTTTGAAATCTGTTTTTTTTTTTCCTTTGGCAATTGCTGCAACGCTATATGCAGGTATATGCAACGCTATATGCAGGTATGTGCAACGCTATATGCAGGTATATGCAACACTATATGCAGGTATGTGCATGTACCTGACACATGTGGCACACCTTCTTAGGTTTCCTTGTTTGCTTCCTGAATCTGCAACTGCTTGTGACACTCCAACTGCTGACCAGCTCTGCCTGGACCCACATGGTTCTACTGCTTGGGCTTGGCCAGTTCCCCTCCCCCGGCCGCTGCCGTGGAGCCAGGACAGCCAACCTCAGGCACAGAGTTCCTGGCTCCTCCTGTCACTTCTGGGATCTTGTGTGGATGCAGAGGGGCCAGATAATGAACAAATGTTCGCAGAGGCCTTAACTCCCCATTGGATGAGTTTTCACCTGTTGGAAACAGAGAAGAGGAAGCCGAGAGGATAGATTCTCCTTCTGCTCTGAGGCCTGTCTGTGGATTGCCTGTCCCAGAAACATGACTCAGGGCTGGGTGGACTCTCATCCAAGTGACCTGCTGTGTCACTTCGGGACTCATCATGAAACACTGCTCAGTGAAGTGGTGTCTCCCCTTGCATGGTTTCCCACCCTTTGCTATCTGTACAGGCTCCAGGGATTTGGGGGCTGAGCATGGAAAAAGACATGACCACAAGGTGGCAGTACCACACGCAGATTTATTTAGGTGAGGCTTGGACAGGTTCACCTGCAGGGGAAGGAAGCCCCTCCCAGCAGGGGACCTTCCAGAGCTAGGCATGGGGGCACCACTCAGGGGAGGAGAGGAGGGAATGCGGGGGTGGAGGTGAGGAGGACTAGAGAAGGGTTCACCTGTCTAGGTGACGTCACTCAGCAGACCCACGGGGAGTCCGGTCAGAGAGCTCCAAAGGGCAGCGGCAGCAGCTTGGTGTCTTTGCAGCCCTGGAGTTTGTCTTGTCTATGGTTAGCAGATGTTGGGCCCCGTTTTGCAGGGTATGGAAAGCAGGTAGGCTCTAAATGCCTTAAAGTGTGCTTATTTGCTCTATGTTTAAAATAACCGAATATGTAAAAGTTTGAGTTTGGTGCTGGCAGGCTTTTGAGCAAACAGGTTCCGCCTGCTGTAGTAACCAACTTCTTCACTAAGAAGCAAACACACTGAGGCCGGGCGACAGAGGCTGTCTTGGCTCGTTTGCACGGCACTGTCTCACGTCTCCTGTTCCTCGCTGTGGATGTCCTGGGTTTAGTCGTGGCTCAGGCCGTTTTCCAGAGAACCCAGGTTAAAACACCATCCCAAGTCAATACAGATGGGGTCAGCCCATTGTTTTGAAATGGCAATCTCGTATTCGTGTACACATGCTCGAATTTCTGTCGTTCTGTTGATGAACCTTTACTTTGTTCTTTAATTTTTCTCACTAGAAAAGAATCCTTTACTGAACCTCTTTGTATCTATATATCATTACTTACTTCTGGAAGCTGAATTTTGGATTAAAAGTCTTTGATTTTTATTTTTTGACATCACTGCCAAATTCTCTTTAAAAGCATTATTTCAGTTTACATTTCCACCAACGATGAAGTCAAATCGCCTCTCTCTTCTCATCCTGGATATTATCTTTCAACTCCTTGACAAACTGCTGGGTTAACATGGGTATCCCATATATTTTTCTGATGTTTGATGAAGTTAGAGGTTTTTTTTAAATTACATGGAGTTTCCACTAATCCAATTTCCAGGAAAAAGCCCATTATAATGTCTCCCAGATCTTTGGGAAAGGTCCCTGTGAGGCTGCCTCACGTGTACTCAGGACAGTATGTTGGGATTCTCTGCTCTTTTTTGGTCATTTCACCCCAGACTGCCTCTCCC
>RJWJ010030115.1:0-20230 GCA_004363605.1 Indri indri | reverse complement strand
CAGAAAGCCTTGCCTGTTTGGCCCACCAGAGCCAGATGCCACAGACTGGGTAATTTATAATCAGCAGAAATGGATTGCTCACAGTTGTGGAGGCTGGGAAGTTCAAGATCCAGGTGCCAGAAGATTCAGTGTGTGGCGAGGACCCACTCCGCACAGATGATGCTGATTGCTGCACCCTCACACTGCGGAAGGGGCAGGGTGACTCCGTAAGGGCACTGATCCCATTTATGAAGGTGGAGCCCTCGTGACTTCATCACTTCCCAATAGGCGCCGCCTCTTACTACTATCACATTGGCTATCCAGTTCCAGCTTGTTAATTTTGGGGGACACCAACATTCAGATCTCAGCAGCATTCTATCCGATAACTCAGAGCAGCCCTGCAGAATAAACCCTGCGACTCTCACTCCTTCGCTTCAACCCCATCATGCATCTGGAGTTTCTTCACACCATGAGCAAGCACTTCAATAACTTTGGTAAAATTTTACATACTCTAATCGTGAAAACTAATCAAATATTAATCTAAACCCTTATTCGAGTGCTCATAGTTACGTCATATGTGGGAAAATAGAAGACTACTTACATAAGAACAAAAGAGTTCAATCATCTTTTTGAATAGTTTCAACCACAGTTCCCTAAGCCAAAGTGACCTTAGTCAGAACTGGACGTGGAGGACTGAGTTTGGGCCTACCTCTAGCCCTTACCAGCTGTGGGTGAGTTCTTCACTCTGTTCGTCTTCATTTCCCCATTTGTGAAACCAAAGTGATTGATCCCTTTCCAGCCTTTTCTCTGGGGGGTGATTTTGGTAATCCGAAAGAGATGAGGCATATAAATGTCCTTTATGAGCCCTAAAGGACCATATAAATATAAAATCCCTTGGGAAGTCTTGTTTTTAGATAAATCAGAATTTGTTTCTTCATAAAACTTCTTTCTGCTTTAGAATTATTCCTTTTTAGAACAAACTAGTTATTTGCACAAGAAAACAGGTCATATCGACCTTTCATTTTGGGGCCAGATGCTAAGATACTATGATTAGTTCTGATTTCATAGCATTATTTGTAAGTTCCATGCTAGGATTTCATAAAGCATTGGGGTGATTTATTCTGTGGTTGATTTATTCATTCTATATTTGCCCAGCTGCGAGAGGCACTCTTCAATGGCTATTTTTCCTATATCATGGCAACCCCATGAGGTAGGTATTATTTTCTCTGTTTTCCAGATAAGAAAACTGAGACTTCAAGAATTTAAGTAATTTATCCAAGGAAATTCAATGAGAGCTTAACCAATTTCTTTAAAAAAAAAAAAAAAAAGAATTTTCCATAAAATTAAATCTAGTCATTTTAGTCTTTGCTAGAAGACTTAAAACAAGTATTTCCAGCTTGTTAAATCACCAGCATATGCACAATCTTTTTGTAGTAAAAGATAAAATATGCAAGTACAGAATAAATTGATGGGAAAAATGTAAATTCCAAAAATTTCAGAAGCATTGTTTTTAGTCCATTCTTCTAGGAGCTAAAAGCAGATCCTCCAGGTCGGTTTTTGAAGACAAATGTGGAAGAAGTTAAAATGTGACCAAAAACTTCAGGAAGGATGAAAAAGCCTTGCTTACAAGGACTTTGGGCTCATTAACTCTCACTCTCCCCAGAATTCTTTCTTGTTGGTTGATCTCTCCTGTGCCTCAAAGGGATGGGAGCTATTTTTTCCCTCTTATTTTCCCCTCTGGTCCCTCTTGCAATGAGCCGGTGTCCTCAGAGCTGAAGCAAATGCCTCCTCTGCCTCCCTTTGCCGTTCCACGCTCCTTTGGCTTCCACGACTACGACATCTCCCTGGCTTCTGGAGGCCAGAGAGGCCAAAATTCTAAAGCTAATGCAATTCACTTTCACGGCATGAGAGCGCGCTCCAGGTTCTGCCGATGAGTTATTTTATTGTCTTGAGTCCTTGACTTCCAGGTTCCGAGCTCTATTTCTGACAAGGCAGAGGGGCAGACCATACCTGTGAGGCTGCAGGACGTGAAGGAAGTAGTGCACTCTTTTAATATTTGCTTTATTTTTGCCACCGCTTCCCAGTGTCACCTCTGCTGGTCCAGAAAACAATGAAAAATACCTGCTTTGTCTTTTTTTTTTTTTTGGAGACAGAGTCTCACTCTGTTGCCTGGGCTAGAGTGCCGTGGCATCGGCCTAGCTCACAGCAACCTCAAACTCCCGAGCTCGAGCAATCCTACTGTCTCAGCCTCCCAAGTAGCTGGGACTATAGGCATGCGCCACCATGCCTGGCTAATTTTTTTTATATATTTTTAGTTGTCCAGATAATTTCTTTCTATTTTTAGTAGAGATGGGATCTTGCTCTTGCTCAGGCTGGTCTCGAACTCCTGACCTTGAGTGATCCTCCCACCTTGGCCTCCCAGAGTTCTAGGATTACAGGTGTGAGCCACGGCACCCGGCCTAAATACCTGTTTTTCTAAAGTCTTTAGGAGCTGCCTTCAACTTTTAGAAAAGCCTCAGCCTAATGAATCTGATGAGTTCACTCTCCAAATGTGTGTAGCTGAGCAGGCCAAGTGTGCCAACTGGCAGCAGGCTTGGCAGGGCACTGAGAGGGAGAGGTGCCCATAGCGCAGGTGCTACTCCTGCTTCCAGGCAAAACTCCCTCTACTAGAGATGGCCCTTCCCTGAAACCTTCATTATGGAAATCCTACCTGTTCTCAAGGCCTGCCGCACACCCCTGACCTTGACTGTGTCCGCTGGAAGAAACCCCTGTTACAGTGCTACTCTGCACCGCATACCACACAGAAGCACGTATCACCCACCACCACGCACCCCACTTGTTTGCATGGGCATCTTGGTTTCCTTCCTGGACTGTCAGCTCCTTGAGAGCTGAAATGAAATCTCACACAGCCTGGCACCCCACACTGCACCTAGCCTAGTGATTTACACACAGGAGGTGCTCAATAAATTATTTAGCTTTTTCAATAATGGCTTCTTGAGATTTCTGTAGCTTTCCTAGGTTTAATGGTTATAAAAGCGTATGTGGGGAGATCTCGAAATACTTCGACATTAAATAAAACACTTTTAAATAATCCCTTGGTCAGAGAGGAAGTCTCAAGGGAAATTAGAACATATTTTGAACTGAATAGAAATGAAAATACATATAAATTTATGGAGCTACCTAAAGCAGCACTTTGAGGGAAATTTATAGAAATAAATTCTTATATTAGAAAAGAAGGAAGGTGTCAAATCAATCATTTAATAAGCTTTCATCTTATAAAGCTAGATTAAGAAGAGCAAAACCAGTCCAATGCAAGCAGAAGGAAGGAAATAACAAAATAAGTGCAACTATCAATTAAATTAAAAATAGAAAAACAAGAAAATCAATGAAACCAAGAAATGGTTCTTTGAAAGAGCAATAAAATTAATAAATATCTAGTTAAAAAAAGAGAGAAGATACAAATTACTAATATCAGGAACGAAAGAGGGATATCACGACAGACCCTGCAGACACCAATAAAATACTAAGGGAATACTATACATAATTCCACATACACAGGTCTGATAACTTAGATGAAATGCGTCAATTTCTTGAAAATTTCAACCACCAAAATTCAGCTATGATGAAATAGATAATCTGAATAGTCCTATAATGATTAAAGACATTGAATTCATAGTTAAAAAACCCTTTGGAAAAGAAATTCCCAGGTTCAGATGGTCTCACCAATGAATTCTACCAAACATTTCAAGAAGAAATAATACCAGTCCTCCCAGGAAATTGAAAAGAAAGGAATACTTCTCAGCTTACTTTATGAAACCAGCATTATCCTCATACCCAAGCCAGAAAAAGACAGTACAAGAAACAAAAACTTCAGAAGAATATCCCTTGGGGGAAATGGGATGTTACTATTCAACAGATATAACATTTTAGTTATGCAAGATGAGTAAGTTCCAGAGATCTGGTATTCAGCATCATGTCTATAGTCAACAATACTGTATTATACACTTAAAAATTTGTTAAGAGGGTAGATCTCATGTTAAATGTTCTTACCCCCACCGACACACACACAAAAGGCAAATCGAATCCAGCAAGGTATTAAAGTAATAACACACCATGACTAAAGTGTTTCAGTGAGTGAAAGGGACGACAAACTCTTCTATATCCCTATTGGGGTGATGGTTACACAAATCTACACATGTATTATAATTCATAGAACTGTACGCACACAAATGCACACACAAACCAGTCAATTTTACTGTGTGATAATTTTTAAAGTTGAAAAAAATTGTATGCTTTGTGTGTCTGTGTGTTACCTCCGTGATGGTAGTAACTAGCTTCATTGGTACTATACTCACTGCAGCCTTGAACTCCTGGGCTCAAGGAATCCTTCTGCCTCAGCCTCCCAAGCAGCTGGGATTACAGGCACATACCACCACACCCAGCTAATTTTTTTTTTTTTTTTTGTAGAGATGAGGTCTCACTGTGTTGTCCAGGCTGGTCTTGAATTCCTGGCCTCAAATGATTCTCCTGGCCTCAAATGATCCTCCTGCCTCAGCCTCCCAAAGTGTTGGGATTACAGGTGTGAGCTATTGTGTCCAGCCTACACTACACTTTCAATACGATGTGCTTTCCAATACATTTCACGTAATTCACTCAGCCACCATCATACGAGATATGTATTATTGGTCCCATTTTTACAGATGAGGAGTCTGAGTTTTAGAGAAGTGGAATGTCTTCATATATACTGATGAGCAGAGCCAAGCCTCAGGTCCAGGCCCTTAGTCCAAGGTCCCTGTCAACTGAGGTTCCCACTAACTCTCCCCTAGCTCTGTGCTTATCCCCCAGGCGGTGATGGAAGTGAACTTCTGTGTCCACTAGAGAGAAAGTGTCCAGGGTAGGGAGGAACTCTGCGCTCCAGGTGCTGCAGAAACTTTTGCCAAAACTCTGGAGCCCGTCCGGAAACTTTGGACAAGCTTATTTCCCAGTGGTCACCAACGCAGTCCTCCTCTGGCAATCACATCTTGTTGGAGTGATACTGTGTTTCAAGAGCCTTAATTCTGGTGAAACATCCAGAAGCTAAGTCATTTGGGGTCATTACAACCCCCGTGGAAACAGGTGTGGCATGGGGATGGCAGGGATGAGTGAATTCTGGAAGGCACGGAAGATGTAAAACCGAGTCTGAGATGGTGTTGGAAGAGGCCAGTCGGCACAAAGGGAGAAGTTTGCAGTGTCTTTGCCATCTGTGCTTATGAGTAGAGGGTATGGGAGAACCACATTTCACACATTGGCACTAGCAAATCACAGCCAACGGCAAGAGATGACTTCATCTTATGCCATATTTTCTGGGAGCATGAGGCAGCAGGGCATGCTTTTTAGGGAAGGCAATTGCTTGAAGCAACAAATTCTATGCTTGGAATTGGTGTAACCCTGGAAGGACATATTTTGCAGGGAGGGGGAATAAGAAAGAACCCAGTTGCTTCTTAGACTTTGTGAGGTTATCCTGGGAGCCCAGGATTTTTTCTTCCTTAAGAATCCAGAAAGGTAGATTTAGAAATAATATTTTTAAATATCTCTATATCGAAAGGGTTTCTGCTTTTGGGCCAGACAGCCCACTTTAGTGTCCTCCAAACAAAGCTAATACAAGGATGTAGGAAAATCCTGAATCAATTTCATGATTACAAGGTGCTTAATTTCT
The DNA here is from genome assembly GCA_004363605.1 of Indri indri. Classification (NCBI taxonomy): domain Eukaryota; kingdom Metazoa; phylum Chordata; class Mammalia; order Primates; family Indriidae; genus Indri; species Indri indri. The sequence goes on along the minus strand of RJWJ010030115.1, from coordinate 14,556 downwards.
CACAAGCTATCTCATTTGGTTTTCCAAATGTGTGAGGCAGGTTTTATGATCCATCTTACAGATGAGGATATTAAGGCTCAGAGAGACTCAGGAACTTGCTCAAAACCTCTCAACAATTGTGCGGTGGAGCAGGAACTAAGTCCCAGATCTGTGCCTTTCCTCTGTCCTGTGTTGCCTCTCCTATCTTAAGTGAGGTTCTCACACTGAAAGCCACCTCTAGGGATTGCGGAGTTGGCAAATGCAAGATGATAATTGCTTTTTATTTTAACTCTGAATTTAACGAGATTTTTTAAATATATTTTTTAATTTTTATTTATTTATTTATTTATTTATTTATTTTGAGGATGGGGTCTCTTGCTCTGTTGCCCAGGCTAGAGTGCAGTGGTATGATCATAGCTCACTGCAACCTTGAACTCCCGAGCTCAAGCAATCCACCTGCCTCAGCCTCCCAAGTAGGTGGAACTACAGGCATGCACCACTATACCTAGCTAATTTTTCATATTTTTTGTAGAGGCGGGGACTTGCTATGTTACCTGGGCTGGTCTTGAACTCCTGGCCTCAAGTGATCCTGCTGCCTCAGCCTCCAAAAGAGCTGGGATTACAAGCGTGAGCCACCATACTCAGACAAGTAAAGATTTTAATAGGTGCTCCACCGCTGGCCTGGAGTATTTGTTCAAATGTTTTCCAAACCCTTGCCTTCCCTCCCTCTCTCCCTTCCTTCCACAAACACACAGCCAGGGGCTACTGCACAGATGTGATGATGTTAAGCACTGAAGTTACAAAGATAAATGAGCCTCAGATTCTTCCCTCAGAGGGTTTACAAGGTAGTGCTTGATTGCAAAAAGGCACATTACAAGCAGACTGTAATAAAGGCCAACGAATCCAAGAGTTCCTCCGCTGCACTGACCGGGATCTTTTTCCCATTGGTTTGCTTCTTTATGTTTTGCTACCCACCAACAGCAAACTCCCTGTGAGTAGGAACTCATCCCTCTTATTCAAATTGAATTCCCAGGGCCTGGAACAGAAACTGGCATATAGTTGGTGCTCAACAATTATTTGTTGGCTGAATAAATAAATGAGAAATTGATCCTTAGTGGGGGCCTCCTGGAAAAAGTAGCATTTGAGCTGGGCCTTGATGAAGAAGTGGTTTTTATAGGCAGGTTTGGAACTGTGGGTGTTACAGATAGAACATGAAGAGTGAGGAGACGAATGAGAAAAGCTGGGCTGTGTATGAGGGACACTGAGTTTGGCTGAAATGTAGGGAGGGTGGGGGAGGGAATTTAGGTTGGGGCTACATCATGGAGCCCCAAATGGCAAGTGTTTGCTCAGCTGGCAAAAGAAAAGCATTCAAGCTTCTGCAGTAGGGGAGAGGCTGGCCAGTGCTGAGGGTGAGTGCAATGGACCTGTGGTGTCACTTCCAGTGTGTCAGAGTGGGGAGTGAAAGGACGGCAGGCTGCTGCACGTGCTGGGCATGCTAGCAAGGGCCCCAGTGAGGGGGGCAAGGCCCTGAACTGGGTGCAGGCTGCAGGTCTAGGAAGAACAGGGGCACTCCAAGGCCAGAATTTTAAGTCTCGGAACCGACTGAATGTGGCGGCTCAAAGACAGCCAGACATCGAAGAAGAAATTGACGTTCCCCACTCAAGTGCCTGGGGGAGAGAAGGGAAGTCCAAGGAGTTAGGCAGAGAAGAGAAGAAGGGAGGGATGCTGTGTTTGGTTTGTGCATCTTAAGTTCGAGTGCCCAGTGGGGTGCGTAGTGAAAACATCCAGCCAGCTGTCAGAATGTCAGAGATACAGGTGTGGCCCAACAAGCCCTTCTAATCACTGAGCCAAAAATAGTCAATGCAACAGAGCTGGGCAGCCTTTTAAGACAGCCTACAGGACTATAGGCTGCAGAGCCTTGGCTGCAGAAGGGACCTTGGCGCTCATCCCTCTACCTCTGTATAGAAGGGGAATCTGAGGCCTGAAGAGGTTGGGTGACTTGCCCAAGTTCACAAAGCTGATTTGTCCTCCCTAATTCTTATAGGATGTCGACTAACTTAGATGATTGAAATATTAAAATAGAAAAACCCCTGACTTGCATCTAAGTGCAAAGTTGATTAGGGTGCTGTACCAATGAAATAAAGATAATCCTCTCTCTTGGTAAACTTAGCTGCCACCCAGATGAGAGCAGGGGCCCAAGGAGTCAGGTGCAGGATGGATGGCGGCTTGGATTTTATTTGTTTTTTGGTTTTGGTATGTTATTTTCTCCCAGGCTTTCCAGTGTATAGCATGCCACCAGGGCCACAGCTGTTGAAGATCAACTTGTCTTTAGTCCTCAATTCATAATCTCTCACTGAGAAAACGTTTCCAAACTCCTGGGGGATGGAGGGCAAAAGAAAACAAATTCCTTTTCTTCCTCTCTCACCTGAAGGACACTGGTCCAATTACAAACTCCAGGACTTTTAAGAAAAGCAAACAAAACCCCAACCACATCACAAAGGTCATCTGGCCTGTGGAAAGAGTGAATGATTAACTTTTGAGAAAGTGATTCGTGAGGATTTTTTACAGCGTTCAAAGGTACAACTAGAAAATTTTAGCCCAGGGCAATTCTAAGACCGTCTTTCTGTCCCATGCATCACCCCATGAGCTCCGTCCATTCCCCCTTCCCGGGAGGACCTTGACCCATGTCCATGTGGGGAATGTCCGCTCTGTCAAGGGCAGGGAACAGCACCCACAGAGAGTGCCCTGGGGGTCCCTCCCTGCCCAGCCCCCACTCCCTTGGCTCCTGCCAGGCTCATTTCGCTGCAGGGCCCAGCAAGACTGATTGAGGTTTCCACCTGGAACTCGGGTCCTCACCTGCTTGGACTCCATGTCACCTGCACTGTGAGGAATTCATTATGACAAATGCACAAAGAACACGGCCCTGCCCCACATCCAGCCAGTGACCTTGAGCAGTTTTTCTTCTCTGTGAGCCTCCAAATGCGCATGGGCAAAATGGGTTTATGATGCCTGCCTACCTCAAACGGTTGTTGAGAGGATTAAATGAGATGAAGCACCCAAGATCTGTGCCAGGCACATAGGAAGTATCTGCAAATTGTGGCGTGCTTTCCTTTCCTGAGACATTCTCACCCACCCACCTCTTCTCGACCCTCCTACCATGACGTTGTGGGTCGAGGGGGCGGGGGGCGGGGGGTAGGCTTCAACTTTCCCCGTTTCTTCCCTCATGGCCACTATCTAAGGAAAAGGAGTCCGAAAGAGCACGACAGCTTTCTTCCATCTTCCGCAGCCCCCCTGATCCTGCAGGGAAGAGGCTGAGCGCTCCGCCGCAGCGCAGATGTGCCCAGATGAGTCAGTAACTGCTGGGCTGGCTGTGCTCTCCCCCACCCTGCGACAAACGCTCCCCACTGAAAAGAGGGACCCCAGGGAGCACGGTCGGACCTGTGGATCCCAACAGCCTTTCCGGGCACTGGGCGGGCTGAAGGTCACCCCAAGGATGCAGAGCTCCGGTGGGGGCCGCGGTCGGCGTGTCCTCCGCCTCCAGAGAGCCGGCGCGGGCGGAGGCGGCCTGGCGGGGCGCCGCGAGCTGCGCCCGGACTTGGCCACCGCCAGGCTGCGGCTCCCGAGGTCCGCAGTGTCCCAGGCTGCTCCCCACGGCGGGCTCTGCAGTTCCCCCAGCCATTTCGGAGCTCGGCGCGGCGGGGAACCGCGGGCGCCCCCTGCTGCTGCTTCCGCGCCACTGCGCGCACCACGTCCGCCCCCGCCAGCCCCCGTCCCTGGGTATGTCCCCTCCGGCGACAGGCGGTATGCTTCCGCCTGAGTCGCCCTGCCCAGTGGGGCGTGCGCCCGCTCCCCTCTCTGTGGCTCCCCGCATTCCTTCGAGAGCCCGTGTCCTGCTCACAAAGGACACATGGTACAAATGGCCGCCCCCGGACAGAGCGTCGAGGGCGGGGAGCGTTCCTGATACCCCTGGGCTCTCACTGTGGGGCGAAGACCGTCTTGGAGGGAAGCAGGAGACAGAGGGAAGAGCAAGACAGGAGGAGAAGCGGCCCCAGACGAGGGTCTGTGCTGAGCAGGAGCTCAGCTCTCTTTGTGCCCCAAGTCGGCCAAGTGACCCACACCCGGACTTTCTCCTCTCCGCGGCTGCCTCCCTTGCTCGCCTTATCTGTCAGGCCTGAAACCACATGTTGGGGTACTCCTTAGTGAGCACCCCAATGTGTTGGGTGCTCAACCTAATATCCTAATACCCCTCTATGCCCCAAAAAGGGAGGTCACGTTTTACGTTATAAGCAAGAGTGCTTCATTAGGTTGCGCAAGTGTTCTTTTCATTTATGGCGACTTTCTCTCTCACATGGACAGCTTGCTCGCTTGGTCCTTTGTATTTGGGCATTCATGGGTTGGGTCCTGACAGGAGATTCACAGGTTACAAAGTCTGAGAACATAAGATATAAACTCACAAAAGAAAGTCACACAGCCAAGAATAAAGCTGATTGAATGAGAGGAAATGAATGCTCTAGACTCAGAGACAAAGAGAACGGACAGAGACCTTCTGCCAAGACCACTACTGTTTGTCCCCACACTTGGCAGGAAGGGAGGGTGAGGCCTGAACTCCTTTGTGATGTGCTTTGTTTAAATTCAAAGTGTGTGTGTGTGTGTGTGTGTGTGTGTGTGTGTGTGTGTGTGTGTGCGCGCGCCTCACACAGTCCACAAACTGCATGTTGGGGCCCCGTTAAGCCCGGCATACCCAGGAAGCGCCTGCTATGGCAAGTACGCATCAGTACCTGCAGTGGCCGGGGGCTGCCCGGAGCTGAGAAGCAGTGCCGGCCCCTCTGCGGCATGAGTGTGCATTCTTAGGCTCTGCCGCATGGAGCTGTGCTCTGCACGCTGAGAAGAGCCAGACCTCCTCCCGGAAAACAGGCTTCTGCAGCCAGAGGTAATTTTTCTTTCTCTGCAACTAAAGATGTGTGATTCTTCAACCCCTCGAAATGTTACTTTGTAGAGTAAAGCAACTGGACTGGGAATTAGAAAACCTGGGTTCAAGTCCAGGCCTTGCCACAAAGCAGATACAGGCCATGGCGCAAAATCATTCATTCATTCATTCATTCATCCTATTATCCACGTAACAAATATTTATTGAGCACCTGCTATGTACTGGGCATTGTTTTAGGTGTAGGAGATACAACAGTGAACAAAACGATCTCTCTACCTGCATGGAGTTTCTATTCTAACAGAGGACTAGGCGACACGTTACTGGGAGGTGGAGTAGGGTAAGGGGCAGAGTGATGGGGGACTAGCTGGATTAGGCAGGAGCCAGCTGGCCAGTGGGGAGTAGGACATGTCAGCGTGTGGGGTGAGGGATTTCTGAGCAGAGGGGCAAACGGTTACAAAGCCCTGGGCAGGGATGAGCGTGGGCGTTTGAAACAAAGCACGGAAGCCAGGCGGTGTGGCTGGAGTGGAGTGATGGAGTGGGTGAGGGAAGAGAGAAGGCTGAGTCAGATCACATAGCCCTTGTGGGCCATGGCGGGGAGTTTCAAATTTTTTCTAAGAGTGGTGAGAAGCTATCAGAAGGATAACAGCAGGGAAAAATAAGCATGATTTGGTTTGCATCTTGCAGAGACCATTCTGGCCCTTGTGTGTGAGGGACTGGGGTGGGCAGGGGTGGGTGGCAAGAATGTGAAGTCTGGAAGGGAAAGGGTGAGGGGCTGCTCTGGGGTGGGCTGGCTTGCAGGGTGGGAGGCACTGTGCCTGGGCCACCTTGAGAAAGGAGAGCCCTGGGGAGGTGCCGGTGGGTTGACTGTAGTGGGTGATGGGCAGAAAGGCTCACACCCAACTCCTGGGCTCCTGGCTTAAGCACGTGGCTAGAAAGCGGCTCCGTTTGTCGGGGCCAGGGCAGCTTGGAGAGAGGAAAGCTGGAGTTTGGTTCTGGACGCCACTGATTTGACGAAGAATTTCTTCTCCTCTCTTCTGACCTCAGCCTCCTCCTCTGTAGAATGAAGAGCCGGCCCACTAGACCACCAGATCTTTTCTGTGGCAGTCAGGGCTGATTTTCCTAATTCAACCGTGTTCTTTTAAATCTGCCAATATATTCAGAATTCAGAGAAAAGAAATGACAGGACTCTTAATTCTCTTTGAGGGTGAGGAGAAAAAACAAAGTGAGTCTCTGTGTCCCATGAGGGGTCCCACAGCTGCTGCTGTCCTGACAGCCATGCGAGAGCCCGTGCGTGGGTGGGGGAGCCAGAGCAGAGGGCACGGATGGGGAAGAGCCACCAAAAACGTGTGACCAGCCACAGGTTGAGCTAGACTTCGCTTCGTACATTTCCTAGGTTTGCATTTTAGAAGTTTCAGGGCTTCTGAAAGAAAAGGAATTTCAGACTTTGAATTGCAAACTACCTTAGAGTTTGTGGTTTGGTGGAAAGAGGACTGGCCTAGAGCCACCACTAACTCTAGACCCCAAGACAGTTGTTCCATCTGTACAGACCTCATTTTCACTGCTCTAAATTAAAAAAAAAAAAAAAAAGACCTGTACTGTCTCTTCAAGCTAGAAAATTCTATGATCCTATTGCTTTAAAGAAAGAAAAAATAAGCACATGTGAAAGTCCAAGGAATCGGAGATCTACATTGATAGTTTTTGAAGGAGTTTTGCAAACATTTTCATTCAACACATTTATTGTGCACTTACTATGTGCCAGGCTCTAAAGATACATCCCTGAAAATACAGATAAAGTCCCTTCCTCATGGGGCTTGCACTGTGCCGGGAGACAGAGGATAGCTAGACAGCTACCCAGTCCAGGTGGTGCTAAGCGCTGTGGAGAGGAGCAATGCAGAGAAGGGGGAGTGGAGCCTCTCACAACTGGGGCGGGGAGGGGCCAGGGGCCAGTGATACCGTAGAGATGTAGAGACGTCAGGGAGGGTCTCCAGAGGGATCGGCAGCAAGTACAACAGCCCTGAGGGGAGGTCATGCTTGGAGTGGTGTCAGAAGAGCGAGGAAGGCAGCAAGACTGGAGAAGAACAAGAGAAAGGAGGAGAAGTGGATTTGGAGAGGCCAGGGCCCTGGGTCATCGAGGCCTTGGGATTTTAGCATGAACGAGAAGGGCAGTGATTGGGGGATGTGAGCAGATGAGTAACATGATCTGAAAAACTGAAAGAGCACCCAAATTCTGAGAGGTACATGGAGACAAAGGAACCCCTGGGATGTCAGACATCATGTCAAGATGCTTTAAGCTCTAAAGCAATCAGGAATATTTGTTCCAGCAAATGCTTAAACCAAAATTTCTGGGCTTTGGTGTGTAGCCTGCTGGAAATGTCATTTGTTCCCCCACTGAAGGGTTGTTGGTTGTTGGCTGTATGCCACACACTGGGGGTACAATGGGATGAAAGACGTCATCTCTACCCATACTATGGACAAGGAAGCTGAGGTCTTGCCAAGTTTAGTAAGTTACTGGCTAGCAAGTGGCAGAGCAGGAATTCCAGCCCAGGGCTATCTCACTCTAGACGGGGCAGCCAATACTTGCAATCCTGCCTGATATCCAGGTGAAGAAAAGCATTTTGAGAAATGGAGGAACTTGCCCAAGATCACCAAGCTCCAAGTGGCAGAGCCGGTCTCAAAGGGATGCCTGTAGACTGTCCATGGTGTCATGGGTGGAAATCCCTGGACAGCAGCTCTGCGATGGGATGAGCAGCGGGATGTTTAGTAGGGAGTTCCCTGAAAAGAAACACCTAGGAAGGCCAGGGAAGGAAGCAGGGTTGGGCTGAAGCAACAGCTGTGCCACAACCAAGTTGGGTGAAGGGCGAGGCCTTATGCACCCACGTGGATCATCCTTGGTCCCGGGCTGCCTCTGGAAAGGGAGTAACCTTGGGTGAGGCAGTTTCCTTCAACCAAAGTCATCCCCCAAGAGGGCTGACGGCTGAGAACCACAACTGGGAAATAAGTCCTTCATTCCTTCATTCCATCCAGAGGGATCTGAATGGCACGTCACGGTCCACACGTGTTCTCTCCGCCTCCTCACACAGACTCTTAGTGATGTCCCTGGGCCTTTTTCAGGGTACAGAGATATCATAAAATCACACTTTATGTTTGATTTTCTTTCCTTTTTTCCCCCCAGCATCAGCTGAATCACTGGCATTGTCAGCACTGCCTGCAGGACATTCGCAGACCAGCATGAGAGAAAAGACATTATCTGCTACATTTGACCTTTAAAAAATTCTCTTTAGGCTATATTTGCCACCCTATTTTTCATTTTAAAATGTTTTTTAGTTTTCCTTTCATTTTATTTGCCCCTCCCCCCCTTAACCAATCTATTTCTTTCCTTTCTGTCCTCACTCTGCAGCGTGTGGGGCCGTGGAGAAGGTGGTCCTCTTTTCTAATAAAAGCCCTTGCTTTGTACAACTGGGGGGAAATCCGAAAGGCAGCCTTTATGTATGAATCCACTAATGGCCTATAGAGCATCAGCTTGAGGAGTTTTCTGTAACAATTACGTGAATCTGCCAGAGCAAATGCAAGGTACTCACCTTTGGGGAAAAGGTCGACCCCTGTAAAGTTGGAACTGCCTGTGAAGCCTCAGGTGGAGGTGTTCCTCAGAAACTACCTGGCCAGGCAGAGCTGTGCCAGTGAGCACCCTTGGATTGTGGATGGAATTTGGAACAAAAGGAGTGGGTAAAATTGCTCGGCTGAGTATGTAGAGTCTGAAAAGAAGAGGGCCCAGGACCAAGTCCCTGAGGGAGGAATGACAACATTTAGGGGTAGCAGAGAAGGAGTCATAAACCAGACCAAGCAGGAGCTGGAGGAGAAGCAGAACGCTGTGTCAGAGGGGCCCAGAGAAGAGTGACGCAGGGAGGAGGGGTCAACTGCTGGATGTTTGCGACAAGTTGTGTAGAACGAGAACTGAGAAGTGGCATTTGATTTAGCACACAGGTGGGGAAGAGATGATGTGTGAATGAAGTTTCTGGCTGGCTTGGGTCAGGCTATGTGCCCAGCACTATAGCAGATTAGGCTACACTAAACTGAAAGAGCTCTCAACTGAAAGCTAAAATGCTGGGTTGGACGTCTGTAGTCTAAAACCTTTATAAATACATCCCTGAGGTAGAAGGAAAGTAAGAAATCCACGAACTCCAAAAACGAAATAAGACTAAGAACCCTGGCAGGTGAGTGAAGAGCAAAGCTGGCTTTTGCCCCAAGGGGTTTACTGAACTCTAGAGATCTGGAGCTTTCCATTGGTAGCGGTACTAGTCTAACATCCACTGCCTGCCCATGGTGGGGAATCTAGCAGAATTCCCCTGCATTAGTTTGGCTCAGATGGCTACATTCTCAGAATAAGGCTGGATGAAGAATAAGTTCTCCATTAAGAAGGCAATTTTCTTACCTTGACTTTGGTGCTGGGTAGAGGAAAAAAAATTCCCCAAGGATTTGTAACTACAAGATGTCCTCAAATTTTTTTCTGTCTGGATTCATCTACCTGTTGGCCTGAAAAACCACAAACATAAAATTTAATTTAAATGGTCTTGGTTTGTTATGCTCTTGAATAACTGGCAGAATTAAAAGGAAATCCTTTTAGGTACCTCAACTTTAAGCCAGACCTCAAACAAATTCCCACAGATAAAGTTTTAAGGAAAATGAACAGTTAAAAATTTACAAAATGCACAAAGAAACAAGCACTATTATTGACAATCAGTAAAAAACAAACAAAAAACAGACAGCAGAAACAATCCATCAAACATTTCAGATATTCGAATTTTCAGACATGAAACATAAAAAATTATGTTTAAACAAATAAAAGAGAAGCTGAAAAACATGAACAGAAACAAGAGACCTTAAAGAGCAAACAGGCAGGTTTGAGAAATAACCAAATAGACTTCCTAAAAATAAGAACTGAAACATTAGAAATTTAACATTCAATGGACACATTGAATGTTAGATTAGATACAGCTGAAGAGAGAATTAGTCAACTGGAAGATAGATCTAAAGAAATTATTGAGAATGTAGTTCTGAAAGACAAAAAGCAGCAAATTATAAAAAGAGAAGTTAAGAGATATAGAGGGTAGAATGATAGAGTTTACTATACCTCTTTGGATTTCCTTCTACAATGGAATATTGGGAGAATGGGGAAGACACATATTCAGAGTTAAGTGCTGATAATTTCCCAGGATTGATGGAAATAATTCCTCAGATTCAGGAAACCTAACAAATCTCAAGAAAAAAAGAAAAAGAGACAGAGACAGCAAGAGAAAAGATATTAAAAGCAGCTAGAAAGAAAAGGCAGATACTCTGCAAAGAAACAACAAATAGTCTAATGACTGACTTGTAAATAGCAACAATGGAAGCCAAAAGACTGAAAAAAAAAAAAAAAAACAACTTCAATGTACTGAGAAAAATTGTGTGAACCTAAAGTTGAAACTATCTTTCAAGAATTAAGACTAATAAGGACAATTTCAGACAAATAAAAGCCATTTTCTCTGGCATACTGTCACTGCAGGAAATGCTAGTGCATATACTCCAGGCAGAAGGAAAATGATCTCTAACAGAAAGTCTGAGATGCAAGAAAGAGTATTGAGTGAAGATAGTGGCAAATAAGTGAAGAGGATAAAAAATAAAATTTTATAAGTTAATAGTAGTAAACCATCTATCTTATTTATGTGTATGTGTGGTGGGATGGCAAACAGGCTGGAACCCAAATCCTGAATGGCAACAGCAGATAATGTGGGCAGAGAATAAAATGAGCCAAAGCCTTCCAGGGTCCTTGTTAGACAGGAGAATAAAGGTATTGATTAACTTTTGACTTTAATCTATAGAATTTAGTCTCTATATATGTAGATAGCTTTGGTAATGATTAAAGAGACAAAGATAGGGTATGGACTTGCCAAACCAGTGAGATGATTAAGGAATGGGGGAAAAAACCCACTTAATTAAAAAAAATGATAAGAAGGTAGGGTAGGAGTCTTAGGAAGATTTCTAAAATGGGTCAAATAGAAAGTCAATAATAAAAGAGTAGTAATGAATCCAAATATATTACTGATCAGAATAAATATAAATGAACTAAAGATAGAGTCAAAAGACCTCAACTGTCAGATAGGATTTTGTGTTTTTAATTAGCCATTTACAAAAAACATAGTTATCGATAACTTAAAGACACAGATTGAAAGTTGAAGGATGGAAAAAGATATCCCAGGCAACTACTAACTAAAATAAAATGATGTTACTATATTAATATCAGACAAAATCAAAATTTAGAGAAAATGTTTACGAGAGTTTAAAAAAGGTCACTTTATAATGATAAAAGCTTTAATTAACTGAGAAGATATAAAAATTCTAAACCTGTATTCCATAATAACATAATATAAAAGTACATTAATCACAAGTTTGATGAAACTATAAGGTGAAATTGAAAAATCCATGATAATAACAGGAGATTTTAAAACAACTCTTTTAGTAAATGTTGGAAAATGCAGCATAAAAAATCTGTAAAATAAAGAAAATTTGAGCAGTATACGATCTAACTGACATTTATTAAACATTACATCTAAACTTGCATGCCTTCCTCATATGTACAGAGAACAATGAAGTATTTGCTAAGCTAAAAAGCTGGCCTCAATGAATGTCAAGAGATTGAGGTCTTTCAGGTCATTTTCTAGGATTATAATTGCAATTTAGTGAGAAATCAGTAACAAAAATATAACTAGAAAACTCAACATGTTTGGAAACAATATTTTTTTAAAAATAATTGTAGAAATTAGAAATAAATATAATAGAACTGAAAGAAGAAATACAATGTACCAAAACATATGGAATTTCACTAAGAGGGCATTGACAGGAAATTTATATACTTCGAAAGGATGAAAGGCTGAGAATTTCTAAGCTAAGCACCTAGTTGAAGAGGTTATTAAAAAGAACATAAGAATAAACCTATAGAAAGTAGAGGGGAAAAACCAAAGACATGAGTAGAAATTTATGAAATGGAAATCATAGTATATATAGGCTCAACAAAACCAACAATTATTCTTTGACAAATCACTAACAGATTTATCAAAAAAGATGAATGTAGTTCATCACAATTTAGACAATAAAATATTATGATGCTAGTAAATGCTAGTAAATTTGGAAACTTAGACAAAATGAAAAATTCCTAGTGAAATACAAATTAACAACACCTACTAAAGAAGAAATGGGAAACCTAAATATCTTTATCCCTAAAAGAAAATGAATTAATAGTTTAGAACCATCTGACAGGAAAAATACGAGGCCTAGCCAGTTTTTTAGGTGAGTTATATCAAAACTTTCAAGCAAAGAGATTTTTCCAATAGTACTGAAATAGAATAAGAGTTAAGGAGCACTTCCTAACTCAGGTGAAAGGCAGAACTGTAAAATTCTGGAGAACAATATAGGATCACATCCCTATGACCTTAAAAAAGGGAAGGATTTCTTAAACAGGAGGCAAAATGTTCTCCATTCTAATGGAGAAAGTCACTGAAAATTCTCTTACATTAAAATAGAGAACTTATATTGTTGTAATCACTTTGGAAAATATTTTGACATTCCATAGTAAATTTAAATATGCATATAATCTGTGAACCTGATATTCTTATGTACATACCCATAACAGACTTGTGTGGATCAGAAGACATATATAAGAATGTGCATAAAAACATAGTTCAAATCGCTAAATGAAGAAAGAACCCAAATGTCCAATTACAGTAACATATAAAGTGTGGCAGAGTCCTGCAGCGGTATAGTATGCAGCAATGAAAAAGAATAAATCACTGTCACACGCCTATACATGGGAGGCTCAAAAACATACTGTGGACATAAGAAGCAATCACAGAAGACTTCATACAGTGAGATTCCCTTTATGTAAAGCTCAGAAACAGGCAAAACTAGAAACACAGTTTGGGATGAATGCAGCTCATATTTTGTTCATTCTAAGACATACTTTTTTTTGACATTTTAATCTCTCCAAAATTGGGATGCATCTTATAGCCAGTGGTGTCTTACAATTATATTAGCAGTACTCTATCTTAGACATGAAATAATGATGCACCTCACAATGCTGGGAGCTTAAGTTCAATGAAATATGGTAGGTGGCAAAACTATAAAGAAAAGCAGCAGAATGATTATCCCCAAATGTGGGATACCTGTGATCATCTATGTCTGAGAGGCAGGAGGCTACCGGAGGGAGGAGGTACCTGTTAGAATTCTAAAGTGCTGGCCATGTGCTATTTTTTCACCTAGGTATGGTATATTAATTTTATTATTATTCTTTAAATAGGTTAGCCTCTGACATATATGAATATCTTTCACGACTAAAAAAGTGTGAACACGATGGGTAAGTGGGGACACACGTGTCATAGCTCGGGAAGCCGGACGGTAAAGGGGAGAAGAGAGTCAGGCAGCGGCTGCGGAGGGCGTGGTGGAAGATACCCCGGGAAATAACTGAAAGGCTGAGAAGCTGGGGGGCGTCAGAGCATTTGCATATGGATAAATTAGCCTTTCAGGAGAGATGCTTCCTCTATTTCAGCAAGAGGGACAAGGGGAAAATGGGTACGTGGAATTTGCAGTCGAATTTTCTGCACATTTTCCTTGTGATAATTTCTATTTCCTCTGTAAAGAATTTATATATGGGATGGCACGGTTATCGGGCAGAGCAGAGGTGGGCAAACGGCCACGAGGGGCAGGCACCTAAAAAGATAAACGATTATTAGCAGTTATCCCATGCCAGATACCAAACTAAGAGCCTTTTACATCCATTATTCCACTTACTCCTTTCACCAAGGCAATGAGACACACATTCTCTCGTGATACCTGCATCGTTTCCCAGGGCCGCGGGAAAATAACAAAATACCACCGACTAGGAGGCTTAAACAGCAGAAATTTATTTCTCACAGTTCTGGATTCCGGCAGTCCACGGTCGAGGTGTGGACGGGGTTGGCTTCCTCGAGACCTCCCTCCGTGGCTTGGGGCCGGCGCCCTCTGTGCTCGCAGGCCCCGCTGCCTCTCTGCGCGCTCACTCTCCTCTCCTCGCGGGGACACCAGTCAGACCGGGTCAGGGCCCAGCCTAAAGGCCCCATTTTAGCTTAATCGCTTCTTTAAAAACAGTCACATTCTGAGGTGCTGGGGGGTCGGGTTTCAACATACGAATGTGGGGGAGTCACCAGTCAGGCCCTAAAAGTGCTCGTTTTGGAGAGAAGGGACTGGGGATTTAGAGGGGTCGGACGACGTGCCCAGGCCACGCGGTGACAGCGTCAGAGCAGGGAGGCAAACGCCAGCAGGTCAATCGCAGAGGCTCAATGCCAACCACTCCTCTGTAAAACTAGTCCTGTGCCTGGAAGAGTGCAGAAGGATGGAAAAACTCTTTTGGAGAATTAAAAAAAAAACAACTAGAATAAAGGAGTAATATTATCAGACTTTTCAGAGCTGTGCCGTCTGTCCCTGGAAACAATGAAGCTGAATGCCCCAGGCCCCAGGATGGACTGTCCCCCTCATAAACTCTCTTTTTATATCTGGACTTTTAGCATTAAGACTAATTTTGGGCTGAAATGGCAGGAAAAGGTAACAATTTAGCATCAGCTGGAATCCGCTGTCCCTGGTTCCCT
>RJWJ010030114.1:0-20210 GCA_004363605.1 Indri indri | reverse complement strand
CTTTCTTACTTCTCACCTTTTATCCCTTCCTTTGTCTCTTCAGAAATTGGGCATGTATACGTGCCAGGAACTGCACAAAAGGCAAGAGATAATTAACATTTGTTTAAAACTTAATTCAATTCGGCAAACGTTTATATTGCACTGGTTGAGAAATAACTACTATGATAGGGACTTATTTACACAAAGCTGACTAAGATCAGCCATTGTCCTCAAGAAACTGACAGAGGAGAAAGCCAAAGAATAAATAATTATAATGCAATACTGTTTGTGGCAGGATAGCAGTGTATGCAGGTCCTTTGTAGTATGAGGTGTTAGGTCCAGAGATCCTGACTCCAGTCTTTCTGAATTCAACCCAATTTTATCACTTTTAAGACTAACGTCTTTTGCCAGACTTCTCTGTCTTAACTATAAATGGGATAACATTGCCGATTGTGTACGGATGTTGTGAGTATTCAATGACTTTTGTATATAAAGCCCTTAAAGAATGTCTCACATAAAATAAGTCTTTTATACATTGGAGCCATTTATAGGAGTTTGTAGAAAGAACACTAATAACCTATCCGGGATGGTGGTTTCCATGAATTTTGAGGATAGAAAAAGTAATGATGTCAGACAGTACTGTGTATGTGGAGAAGCATTTGCGGCTCAGGATTTTGTCAAGTCAAATTGGAAGGCACAGAGTAGGGTCATCACAAGGACATTCTTTACCATATTTAAAAGATTGCTCTTCAGTACAGAGTTATGGAAGGAGTTTAGCATGGAAGTACAACCAGATGTGTGGTTAGATATAACACCAATTTACTAGAAGATAGATTTTGAATCTTTGGAAATAGGAAGAGCAATAATAAGGTAAGATACAATGATTTGATTGCCTGATAGCCTTATGCCTGCCAACTCCCAAATTTACTTTTAAATGAAACTAATTAATAATATAGCATGTAAATTCAGTTTCCCTTGTTTAAAACTTCTGAATTTTGGCATTAAGAAAAATATGTATTTTTTCTGCTTGACGAGTTTAATTTTTATGCAATAGTGTAGTTTGTTAATACTAAATTAAATCATCAAATAGATGTGTTTTTTTTCTTATCTCTTAACACAGGAGATAATTTTTAAAAATAAGTTTCATTGTGTATAAGATATAGAACATGATGTTCTGAGAAACATATATATATGTATATATATGTAATGGCTATTACAGTGAAACAAATTAACATATTCCTCATCTCACATAGTTATTCATTTCCCTCCCCACCCCACCACCCCCAGGGCATGAGCTGCTATAATGTACTCATTTATCAAAAATCATGAATATAATATGCTATTATTAACTATAGTTCTCTTGTTGTACATTAGATCATTAAAGTTGTTCATTCTACTTATCTGCTACTTTTTATCCTTTGACCTTTATCTCCTCATCCCTCCAATCCTTGTAACCACTGTTTTTTTTTACTCTATCTCTGTATATTTGACCTTTTTTTTTCTTTTTAGATTCCACATATAATATGTAAGATCGTGCAATATTTTCTTTTTTGTATTTGACTTATTCACTTAGCATAATGTCCTCCATGTCCATTCATGTTGTGGCAAATGGCAAGATAGCTTCCCTCCTTTAAGGCTGAATAACATTTTACTATACACATACAAGAGTTTCTTCATCCATTTGTCTATTAATGGACACCTAGGTTGTTCCCCACATCTTGGCTATCATGAATAATGCTGCAAAGAATATGGGAGTGCAAATATTTTTATGAGGTGGTGATTTCATTTGTTTGAGTATATACCCAGAAGAGCCATTGCTAGGTCACATGGTAATTCTATTTTTAATTTTTTAGGAACTTCCATAATGGTTGCACCAATTTAAATGCCTGACAATAATATACGAGGGTTCCCTTTTCTCCATACCCTTGTCAAAACTTATCTCTTGTCTTTTTGATAATACATGTCCTAACAGTTGTGAAGTAATATCTCAGAGTGATTTTGATTTTCCTTGATGATTAATGATGTTGAGCACATTTTCATATACATGTTGGCCATCTTTATGTTGTCTTTGGAGAAATCTCTACTTAGGTTCTTTTTTCATTTTTTAATTGGGTTATATGCTTTCTTATTACGGAGTTGTATGACTTCTTTATAAATTGAATATCAACCCATTATCACATATATGTTTTGCAAATATTTTTGCCAATTCGTAGGTTGTCTTCTCATTTCATTCATTATTTCCTTTGCTGTGCAGACATATTTTAGTTTGATGTAGTCCCATTTATTTATTTTTGCTTTCGCAGCCTGAGCTTTTGTTGTGATATCTAATAAATCACTGCCAAGACCAATATCAAGGAACTTTTCTCTAATGTTTTCTGTAGGAGTTTTATGGTTTCAAGTCTTATATTTAGGCTTTTATCCATTTTTAATTGATTTTTGTGTGTGGTGTAAGATAAAGGTCCATTTTCATTCTTTTGCATGGGAAAATCCAGTTTCACCAGCACCGTTTATTGAAGAGACAATCTTTTACTCATTGTGTTGTCTTGGTGCCTTCATCAAAGATTAGTTAACCATACATGTTTGGATTTATTTCTGGGCTCTCTATTCTGTTCCACTGGTCTATGTGTCTGTTTTTTATCCCAGAACCATAATATTTTTATTCCTATAGTTTTGTGATATTATTTTAAATTAGGAAGTATGGTGCCTCTAATATTTTTTACCCAATTGCTTTGAGTATTTGGGGTCTTTTGTGGTTCTGTATAAATTTTAGGATTTTTTTTATATGTTTCTGTGAAGAATATCATTGGGATTTTGATAGGGATTGCACTGGATCTGTATATGCTTTAGGTAATATGGATAATTTTAGACAAAGAAATGAGATATCTTCAAGATTTCTATTCTATTTTATTCTATGTGAATTTTCAAAATATTATGTGTCCCAACTACTAACCTCTTATGGCACTGGTGTTCATTGTGATCTGAATGAGAAAAATTGCATCCATAGATTTAAGCATGGATATTGTTAACATTAGCAAACATCTGCTTGATCAATTTCTCTGTAAGTGATAAGATGACTGACTGATTTGGGAGAACATAGAGTTTGCAGAAGTACTTGCACAAAAGTCAAGTATTAGGCTTATTTAAGATACTTAAACTACCAAACTGACATGCTGTATGCTTGATTCTGCATTTATAGCTAAGCAACTTCTTGTCTGTAGCTACACCAGAATACAGAAGAGCTCTAGTCCTGCTGTTAGCTACTTTATCAAGTCTTTACTCCTACATCCATCCAGGCCCCTCATGTGCAAATGTGTAGTTGGTTGGTAGTAATCACTCTCGTGCAGCAACATTACTTGTCACACGTTACCAAGAATTTTCAGCACGCATAGATCATCTTAGCCAAATGAGGACATTCTTTGTGGTCATCTAGTAGATATTTGACTTTTCTCAAATATTTGGGAGCAGCCTCTATCCTTGACTTTTGTGTGGTCAGTCACAGTTCCATGCATATTTGCCTACCAATCTTGGTACAGCAGAGATTTTCTCTTAAGACAGCATCCACTCACACAATATACAAACATAATTAAATTCACAGATAATCCAGAAACTCAGCACAGCAGATACATATGCTCAGATGTCTGTATCTGCCCTATTGCCCTCAGAGCACTTGAATTTCTAACTCCTATTTTATGTATTTCAAAGAATGTTAGCCTGAAAAAAATCACTAACTCTAATATAATTAAAATCCTGTTAGTATGAAAAATTTTAATAAATTTTCCCAATAACTTATAATTGATTATTACACATTTTAAATTAGGCAAATCTGCATGCTGTGATTATCGCATCTTGTCAGTTTTTGCCAATTCAAAATGTTTTCATATCTGTTTCTTGATGTATTTTCCTTAAAGTAAAAGTAAGACAAATGTGCATGATGAATTATTAACCCATAAATAGAGTGATAAAAATACAATAGCTTACAATATCAAAAATAGTGAGACATGGAGAGGAAATGAAAATAAACAAGGAACGAGAACGTAAACAGTTGAAGAATATTATACAAATACTGAGATATCAGAGAAGCAAAAAGGTTTTTTTCTTCCTCGCTGTTATCAGTAGACAAAGAAATGAGAAAAACACATTGAAAGTAATACAAACTGCATTCTAAAATTCAGGTGTGAGGCTATGACAACATCAGAAATGTAAACAGTTCTCTTAGTAGCCAAGGTTAGATTCACCTCTTCTACTATTGTATTTTTAAAATTTCATACAGAAGCAGTAAGGTACATTTTTATAAACTAAGTTAATGTCAAAGTGGTCAGAGAAAGCCAGAAAAATTAAACTGTATTCTATCTTAGGTAACGTTATGTTTTGGGTTTTTAGTATTAGAATCTTGTGTTTGGAAACATTTTCCATTTTTATTGGTTAAGTATTGTAAATAATATATATTCATCCATCTTAAAACTGCATTCCTCTGCTCATTTGATTCTTAAAAAATGCAACTAGAATATATTTAAATGGAATCTATTAAGTGTATGTCCTGAAAGAATTAATGTTCAAATTTCTTTAACATGAACAATAATGAATTATTCTGTATTATGTGGTATAATAATAACTATTTTAGATCAATTAAATTCTTGATATGCTCCCCAAACCTGTTAATTTTAATACCTTCCTCTTCTTTGGTAGAGACAATTACATTATTTTTAAGTTGCTTAGAGCAAAAACCTTGATATCATCCTTAATGTTTCTATTTCTCTCACACCACTAATAACTAATCCATAAATCCTTACACTGCTACTTTAAAAATATATCCAGAATCTAACCACTTCCCTCCTGGCACCAGATTAATACAAGCCACCAACATCTTTTATATTTTTTAAAATATTTTTAATTATTATGAGTACATAAAAGTTGTTTATATTTATGGGGTACATGTGATTTTTTAATTATTGCAACACTATTCACAATAGCAAAGATTTGGAATCACCATAATTTTTTATATGTTATTTCAATAGCCTCCCACGAAGAAAAGAATTCAATAATTATTTACTGACTGAATTAATAAATTAATGAATATGAACCTTCTGGCTAATTAACAGTATTCAGTATAGAAATATCCTGGCTTTATTTGTGTCAAATATTGAAATATCATATATTCACTTAAGTGTAGGTTATCTCTAGCACAATAAAAAAAGCACCATTATTCCTGATAGCAGCTACTCTGATTCAGTAGTGCCGCTGAAGATAATTCTGCTTTCCTCTGTCACAGTTGAGGTTAGTTAAAGCTGACAGCAAATTAAATAACTATTTATCACTGGGTGAATTCAAGCTGCAGGATAATTAAAAGCCTGCTAGTTCACTTTTAGTCAAATATGAGTAAGGAAGCAAGAAGAAAAAACTGAACAGAATAATCTAATTTTTCCTGGACTTCTTAAGGATTATTCATATGCCACTTTTCCAAAGAATGTGTTTTCTTTAGAGCATACAAGGAGATATGGTGTTAATTGTATGTATGTAATTTGTTAGTTTAATTTTTTTTGAGAAATACGAGAAAGTTTTACACTAAATAAATCATTTTAAAATGTACTGCATTCTATCTTTGAAACCATTTGTGGGGAACTTGCGTTAAACAATTTAGTTGGTTAAATAAATGTTGGTTGATTATCAGATTAAACTATAGTTAGAAAATGTGATTTTAATGTTCAGAGGCAAGTAAAATCAAATTTGTTTGCTTTTATTGACAACTTGTATTGACGAAGTCAAATTAAAAAAAAAAAACTGAAACAGCAACGAAGTTTGAATAAAGGCCTAGAGTTTCCAATCTAGCTAATATTTTGTATAATGCAATTGAAAAATTATGCAAAAATATTAAAGAATATGAGAGCAGAAAGGGATGTTCAGATATTGTGAAATCTGGCCTTCTTAATTTTACAGACCCAGCAAGGCTAATTGTTTAAATAATATCATGTTTTGATACCACTCTGTTTTGGCTTTACCCCATAAGTGCAGATACTATAATATGCTACCCTTCAAATAATTAGGGAATTATTTTCCCAGCTGCTAGGAGTGTTGCCAAAGGATGGCCCTTAGCTCCCTGCCTTCCTCAGAGATTACTTTGGCTAAAGAATTATGTCTTTCCCAAGGTCATGTACTTCCATGGGCAACCTGCATCCAAAAATTTATCAATGTAGAGGTAAAAAAGTCGGATCTCTTTACTCCAATATGAAACAACTCTGAAGCCTTTTCCAACTCCAAAGCTTCCAGTAGGTGAGCAAAGGCCTCCTTTGGTACTGCATCACAGTTCAACTTCTCTTGGACCAATTTTCCCTTCTTTCCCTTTCCACTCCAGTGCTGATCCCAAGAAATCTTCTTAAAAATCAGCATCTATTTCCCATAGAATCTGAAATGCAACATCCCAGAATTCTTACTATGGGACTATATCACAGTAGTCTCTTTTTAAGAAAATTAGGAGCTGGAGTTGTAGATCCAAAAGAAACTGATTAATGTGGACATTAGTGATGAATGAAACTATGCTAGTGTGTTAGGCTATAATTAATATCAGAACACTCAAGCTATATAAAATGACTGGCGAACAATAATTGTTCAATGAATGAAGTTGAGTCAATAAAAGTTTAAGAATAGGTTTTCCCTATCTAGTCTACCACCAATTCTTCAACAACTATGATGGTCTCATGATCAATCTCTCTACCTTGGATCCAGTGTTTTAAAAGCTTTATATGAGCTGTTATTTATCATGTATCTACACAATGGTAAATGTGATATTTTTCTGATATATCAGTCTTCTAAAACGCTAAATTTCATGTCAATAATACATCTGTTTACATTTTGTAGGCTATCACCATTGGAGTTTCTTTTGGTTAGTGATAGGGGTCAAACTTCAAGTCAATCTGCACATTAAGCTTTATTGTCAACCAAATAAATAAATGCCTCTCTGTTTCAAAGCTTGGTATATGATGGAGAGAAGAATAAAATGCATACTGATTTAGATTTTTTGTCGTTATATAATGTTTCCAGAAAAAATGTTAAATATACAATTATTATCAAGAAGGGGGTCCATGAAAACATCTATTATTAAAATGAATACAACATAGCTGATAATGCTGGGGTCGCTCATACTGGAAAACCCTCATACTCACCTACAAAATTAACTGTAGAGTACTTCAGCTTTAAATTGCTGCACTAACAAATTACCACAAAGTTAATGGCTTAAAATAACACAAGTTTATTATTTCAAAGTTCTGATTGTCATAAGTTTAACATGGGTTTCAATGGGCTAAGAGTAAAGTATTGGCAGGACTTCATTTCTTCCTAAAGGCTTTAGGTAAGAATTTATTTCCTTGTTTTTTTCCGGCTTCTAGAGGCTTCCTATATTCTTTGGCTTATGCCTCACTACCTGTGTTTTCAAAGCCATCAATTGCAGATTGAGTTCTTTTAAATATCATGTCTCTCTGGCCCTCTCTTTTAGCTCTCTCTTCTACTTTTAAGGACTTACATGATTAGACTACATCCAGTTGGATAATCCAAGATCATTTCCCTATCTCAAATTCAGATAATTAGCAATCTTAATTGCACTTGCAACTTTAATTCTTTCTGCCATGAGATGTAACATATCCACAAATTTCATAGATTAGGACATAGACACCTTTGGGGTGCCATTATTCTGCCTAATACATGCAACTACTACTACTAATGACTACTGAGCCAGGTGAAACTGACACAATCCACTATGACATCATTTATTAGGCATATTTGCTCTACTGAACTTCTTGAGGTGTCTTAGTGCAGTCTTGCTTCTGTGAGCCATGCGTCTACTTTACTGGCTTCCCGTATGGCACCATGAGTCTTTCCAGAAACTGAGATGTTAGTCACGCCTGCCCAGATTCCCTTTATGTTTCTTACACTGGTCTCCTTTTGATCAGTCCAAAGTAATAGTAGATTTAAAATACCTGTAATTTCTACCAAGTAATGTTTGACTAGAAGACTTAAACTAAAAGCATCATTTCTGAAATATTTTTCTTATTTCCCGGTATCCTAATGGCATTTGTTTATTCTTTTTCTTGTCTTTATCCTATTCTACCTTAAATTTATTTATAATCTTGTTTACAGTCCTGCTATATTGAAAAATAAATTGGCTGAAATTGATTTTTTTAAAATTCTCCCTTAAGTATCCTTTGAATAGTAGGAATTGCATAAATATTTCTTAAATGGACACACCATTAAATGTTAAAACAAATCAATTTGAACCTGATACTTTTATTTCAGGTAAGTGCTTATTGAATTCAGAGCCACATTCCTACCTTTGAAGGTGTCTTAAAAATTGCAGACTGCACTTACACACCCTTAAATGCTAAGCCTGCTGTCCTCCCTGACCTATTCAAAGCTTGGAAAGTCAAGAGTCTATAGCTGATCAATGGTTGGTTTGCTCAGAGCATTTTCACATTCTTCTTACTTTCCTTTGGCTGATATTTATAGATGTTTCCCTTGTCCATTCCTTTTCCAGCATAAATAACATACCCAATCCATTTCCATGTGTTATACGCAAGCTTAAAGAAACAATGGTGAAGAAGTGTCACCACGCCATTGTTAAAAAACTAATGTTGCAAACTTCTAAAACTACCTGATTATTTAACATAAAATGCACATGCTACAAAAAATGCACCATGGGTTTGGAGTTGCATTTTCAATATAAGTCCTAAAGCCTTTAAGTTCATAGACCAGGTTGTAAAACTAGAAGTTTAAACAAATGCTTTTTGGGATGAAATCTCAAACTTACATTATAAATGGGAACCATAGTTAAATCTTTATTGAAATCTATATCTAATATATTTTAAGTTTATATTAGGGGTTATTTTTTTTCCAGAAGTGATATTCTATGATTAGGGAAATAGCGAGAGGTCGTTGTACAATACCAATAAGTGTTTAGCAGAGACTAAAGTTTGTACTATTATTACTAATCTTTATCTCTTTGTAAGGCTTTCCTCCAGTGACTGGAATTTACATACTAGGAAATTCTTTCTTATGATGTTTTAGAGGTTTCTGTTAAGATAATGTTTAAGAAAAGAAAAATTGATGATATACATTTTAATCATTGGTATTCTTTCTCAATTTAGACTAATTTCTACCTTCAGTAAAGTGTCTCCCGAAGTCAAATAATTGGGACCTGATCGGAAGCAACAGGGAATGAACCCTCAAGCATCAAATATGCATTGGATGCTGTGATGACAGGGAAGGAAACAATTAGTGTACACTAGAAGAGCAAAGGGGGCAACAAGGAGGTATTTGTATAAATTGCCTTTAGCATACCCAAGCCACCCAAATAAACTAGTAAATTGCAGTGTGCCACCTGTATATAGACAGGCTCATGACAAGTCACCTAGGCCCCTGATGCCATATGTATTGTCCAATCAAACTGTCTGTCTGATATCTTCATTGGAGACAGATTCTGGAGCCCTCATTATCATTCCAACAAAAAGGGACTTGAATAATAATTAATGCCAGATCCTAAAGAGTATCTTGGAACTCAGCATGATATATAAAATATTCTTCAAAAGTGTGATATGCTGTGATGGTAGCAATCCATAGTCAGAAAATTCATAATACAGTTGGTTAAAACTTGATAATTATAGGATTATGAAATGAAGAGGAACAAAACTAGTGCCGGCAGAGAACCATTTTAAATAATTATGGTAGTATTTAGGAGGACAAAAGTCTCATAGAGGAAAGAATAACATAAAATATAACCTGTAGCATTCTTTTCAGTGGATTCCAAACTAACACTACTAGTGAATGAGAAAAAGAAAATTATAGGCCTACGTGAAATTATTTTCCTTTTCCTCCAATTAAATAATTCAGACCGTCATGCACATATAGGGAAGAATGTTTATAATGTATGTTTTTAAAAAGTAGCTTCAGATGCCCTCAAAACTGTGTCTTAGAAAGCTGACTTTTAAAAGTTTTTTTCTATTTCTGATACATTATACTGGTCAAAGCGGCAGCAGGGACATGAAATTATCATTAGTTCCAGCTATTAAATAAAAGAAGCAATAAACTGCCACCTTCATTAATCATATCTCAACCTCCAATCAGAAAATAGAGGTTATCAAAAGGCTATAATCAGTTTAATAGTTTGAGAATTTAAATTTCTTTTAATGTGTAGCACCAAAGAATTGTTGGCATCAAATATGTTGACTACTATAGAGTGACCACTAGTCACCAATTTTTATACAGAAGATCAGCATCCACATTCAAATCAAAGCCAACTTCAGAATGACACTCTGCTAGCTATGAGCACTGAAAGATGATGTGAAATGGATTTATGATATACAAATAGAAATATCTTCCGACAAATCTTGTCTGTGACTTTCTTTTCTTAAATGCTAAAAGTCCATTTAAACTTCCATCAGATTAGGTACAAATAACAATCCCATTGTACTCACAGCTGCTCTAAGATACTATCCAGCATTTAAGCAAATCTTGACCAAAAGATTCCCAGAGTGGTAGACTGTGCAGTTCTGACCTCTAATTCTTGGGGAAGTGAGACTTAATTTTGATAATTTTTGTAACACCGCTTTACTGATTTCAGTTCCTGAAACAGTATTGTTACAGAATCACTTAGACTTTCAGAATTCAGTGGGGAAAAATGGCATTTTTAGGTTTCCTATTTGTCATTTTTGGAGCTAAAGAATAGGAGAACTAAGGGAAGATCCAAAACTTTTTGCCATCTTTTTAAAGCAAATAGCAATGTATGAAGGATGCAATGAATGAAAGCACAGGCTCTGGGGCTAGAGAGCCGTAGCTCAGAATTTAACTCAATCTATTTGCGTTACCTTGATCAGTTTACTGAAGAGCCCTGTACTATAATTTCCTCATCTCTAAAATGGGAATAATAACTAATTCAATTTCAGCAAGAATTAATTACCATTATGAGGATTGAGCAATTTATAGCTAATGTATTCCATTCAATAAGATTTTATACCACATATATCTGATTATTAAAAATATTGCTTCCATGAAATGTGGTAACAGCCTTAAAGTCAGACATATAACATCACTAAGGATCATTATCTCCCTTACATATATTTCCTCTCTGTCCACATGAACCCCAACTTGAGTATTCTTTATGAATACCAAGATATTGAAGTCAAGATTAGTTATACTCATCAATGATCAAATGGCAACCCTTTGACTCATATCTTTCTAATACATATTGTCTTAAACTTCATTTGAAATTGAAGAAAAGAAGATTGCCTTTAGCATTGTCGTGTCATTGGGCAAATTACTTCATCTTTTTTTTAACATCAGTCGTCTCACCTAGAAAAGTGACTTGAACATAGTTTTAATTTCTCAGTTATTGTAAGAAATAAATGAGATAATTTATGCAAAGTATTCCCCATAAAAAATGATAGCTTCTACTGTCACCTATCAGTCATATGCCATTGCTTAAAATAGCTCAAAATTAAAAATTGATTTCTGAAGGCTTAAAATAGAAAGCTGACATTTTGAAAATTGTGAAATTAATATTAGTTACAGCCACGAGAAATAAATATCCACACATGTGTATAAAAATCCTGAAGAATATGCCCTGCACTGTTTCAGACATAACCATAGTAGACAAATGGGAAAAATAAAGTTATCAGAAAACAACTGTGTTAAAAAATATCTGGAATTGAATGTAGGATTTGGGAGAAAATTGTGCTATTGAAAGAATATGTGAAAATTACCTTTTCTCTACATCCACATATTAACACTTGAAATTCATTTTCAAATGGGTAGATTTTATTTCAAAAAAAATATATTTAAACAAGATGCTTAATGATTCCATCATCATATCATATTGCTCTTTTTTAAAGTTAACAACTTTTAATATTTAATACCAAATTTCAGAAGCCATTTAACAAATTAATACAACCATGTACTGCATAGCAATGTTTCAGTTGATGATGAACCACATATACAACAGTGGTCCTGTAAGAATATAATGGAGCTGAATAATTCCTGTAGCCTAGTGATGTCTTAATGATCCTGACCCTGCATAGGCCTAGGTTAAAGTGTGTTGTGTCTGATATTTAAAAAAAAAAAAAAGTTTAGAAAGTAAAGAAACAAACAAAAGAATAGAAAAAAGCTTACAGAATAAGGATATAAAGAAAGAAAATATTTTTGTACAGCTGTACAACGTGATTGTGTTTTAAGATAAACTTATTATAAGAGAACCAAAAAGTTAAAACAAAATTTAAAAGTTTAAAATAGAAAAGTTATAGTAAGCTAGCTTAACTTATTATTAAAGATAGATTTTTCCCCATAAATTTAGTGTAGTGTAAGTAGTGTTTATGAAGTCTACAGTAATGTCCTAAGCCTTCACATTCACTCAGCACTCACTCACAGACTCACCCAGAGCAACTTCTAGTCCTGAAAGCTCCATTTATATTAAGTGCCCTAAAACGGTATACTATTTTTTATATTTTATGCTGTATTTTCACTGTACCTATTCTAGGTTTAGGGATGTTTAGATGCACAAATACTTACCATTGTGCTATAGGGGCCTACAATATTCTGTCCAGTAACATGCTGTACAGGTTTGTGGCATTGGAGCAATAGGCTGCACCATATAGCCTAGGTGTATAGTAGGCTATACCATCTAGGTGTGTGTAAGTACACTCCGTAATGTTCACACTGTGGCAAAAGACCACCTACTCAGAACATATACCTGTCATAAGCAGCGTGTGACTATACACTGTTGGTGTAGGAAAATATTTAAAGCAAAATTAAGGATTTCTTGTTATCGTACATACTTAATTATAACTGAAAATGAATATAAAATGAGAGCTTTTTTCCCAATGAAAATACCACTCCAAAAACTTTTTGATAAATTTGAATAAGTAAAGTTGTGGAGATTTAGATAAAATAGTATTATGGTCATATATTAAAAATCACATGTAGACGGGTGTGGTGGCTCACGCCTGTAATCCTAGCACTCTGGGAGGCCAAGGCGGGTGGATTGCTCAAGGTCAGGAGTTTGAGACCAGCCTGAGCAAGAGCGAGACCCGTCTCTACCAAAAATAGAAAGAAATTAATTGGACAGCTAAAAATATATATATATTAGCCAGGCATGGTGGCACATGCCTGTAGTCCCACCTACTCAGGAGGCTGAGGCAGTAGGATCGCTTGAGCCCAGTAGTTTGAGGTTGCTGTGAGCTAGGCTGACACCACGGCACTCTAGCCCAGGCGACAGAATGAGACTCTGTCTCAAAAAGAAAAAAAAAAATCACATATAATATGGAATAATCTATTAATTTAAACATAACTTTTTCCTATGCATTTTTCAGGAAGCAACTTTATTTAATATCCTCAAAGATGCTTTGACTTCACTCTGTCAGATTCAAACTCCTTAAGTAATTTATTTTCCAGGGAATGTCATATTAATTTATAAGTTGAAATACAACATGTTTTGAATTATATATGACACCATCACTAAAAGTCATATTCTTCTACTTAAATATGTATTACCACAAATTTAGGACATTTATTTTTGTATTGTATTATTAGCTTGTTTTTTGCTTATTCACATTATGGTTTTATATATGGACTCTCTATCAACCATGTCAAATATTTATCAAATTATTTTACATTTTTTTATTATACTTCTACACCACTAGCAATAAAAAGTACTCTTTCCCCTGATGGAGTGGTATAAGTGGAAGCCAACTTAAAAAAATCCCCAAATTAGGCGAAAGACATAAGCAGGATAAATTAACACATAGTCAAAACACTAAAAACTAAAGACAAAGAAAATAATCTCAAAAGCAGCAAGAGAAAGTGAGAAAGAAATTTGGATGACAGTGAATTTCTCAGCAGAAATTATGGCGGCCAGAGGAAACAGTTTTCTTGTGCTGAAAGAAAAGGGCCCTGAGCTCTATATCCAGTGAAAATATCCTTTCTGATAAACTCGAAATCAAAACTTTCCCAGATGAAGGAAGACTAAGAGAATTTATCACTAGCACATCTATCCTAAAAACACGACTAAACGAAGTTCTCTAACCAGAAAAGAAAGGAAAAATGAAGGACTTTTGGAACAGTAATCAGGAGGGAAGAATGATGAACAGACAGAGCAAATGCACGAATAAATACAATAAATTTTTCTTTTAAGTTTTTAAAATCATGATTGACATTTGAAGCAATGTTAATGGTTCTCAACAGGTTTATTCATTATAGATAAACACTCAAGATAACTCAGGTGTTTATAAATAAGAGAATGGATAAACAAGCTGTTATGTATTAATATAACAGGATACTACTGAGCAATAATATGCAACAATCAACTAAATCATATAAGAACTTGAATAAATCTCAGGATAAAAATTCTGAGTGCAAAAATCGTCATACAAAAGGATGCATATTATGCGATTCTATTTATATGAAATTCTAGAAGACATAGAAAAAAATCTATGGTCAGGAAAATGTTGAAACATTGTATGAGTACTTTTGGGGGGTGAAGATTGAACAGAGATATACTGGAAAGGTCATAAAGGAATGTTCTGCATAACTTAATAGGGGTTTGAGTTACAAATGTGTATGCATTTGTCAATACCCAGAATATATGCATTTAATATTTGAGCATTTCATTGTATGCAAATTTTCCCTCAAGAGGTAAATACTATAAATATATAATGAACATTAATAAATAATACAGATGCTGAAGTTTTAAAGGAAGCATACTTACACCCACAATTTAATTGGAAATTCGAGAAAAATATTGGGTAAATTCATAATGCAGTTTTGAATGAATAGGTTGATACATATGTGATAGAGCAAGTAGAGTAAATTGTTAGTTGCAAAATCTAAGCAGTAGGTTAATTTTACATATATTCACTGGAAAATTTACTCAACATTACCATATGTTTGATAATAATCATAACTGGTTGGAAGAAAATCAGTGGATTGATACTTTGTAATAATAACTTTAATCCTCTACACTTATTATAAAATAAGTAAATAAATTAGTTATGTGTATATGTTAATTGATAATAGTACTAACTTACTATTAACAGTTATATAAGGTGATTAAAATACAGTACGTCTGAAAGATTTGCCCAGTGGATCTAACGCTATTTCAGTAATGGCCACCATCTGAATTTTCTTTGAATCAATCCTTCTGATGCAGTGTAACTAGTGTGATAGTACATCTCTGTTCTACCAGGACTGTCCTGGTTCTATTCTATACCTGTTGTAATAAATATCTAATTAGTTATTCACACTTATATTCTCAGAAATTTCCTAGGTGGATGATAAGCTATTCTGTCATCCTAAATATAAGTTATAATTACTATTTTTCCTCCCTATCAACATAGCCGTGGCTTTCCTTAAATGAACAAAACAGTTTAGAGATCTAGCCATTTCACAAGGCATAAGGTTGAAATTTATTGCATATTTGTTCTTGTTTGGCTGAGACAAACCGTAAGAAACTATATACCTAGAATCTGTGTCTCTTATTGGTGCACCAAGCCTTCCTCAGCTGTAGCCCTGTATGACTGCATCCTTGTCTACATTCTTTGATATAGAGTTATATGGCATATTCATTTTATGCCTGCGATATCATCACAGAGGAAACACTGATTAGCCAAATAATATCGTCAAGTGTTTATACTGTCATAATCACATTTGCACCACAATTTGGGTCTGGGTCTATGTTTAATTTAATTCTATTGTTTAATTTTATTCTATTGCAATTTGCCATATCTTTTGATTTTTACCTGGAAATATTTTCCTTCCCCAGATAGCTCTATTATTTTGTCATTTAACAAACAGTCCAATCTTTACTTTAAAAATCAACCATTACCAGATTTATAATGAGAAGTGAGCGTGGCTGATGGCAATGTTGGGACAGATCAAGTTATGTCAAGGGGAAAGGGAAATGTTATAAAGGCGTTGAAGTTTGAAAGGTTCAGATCTGATTTCCTAAGGAAAGCTCGGAGTATGTAAAGGATAACTCTATAAAAAATATAAGAGACAAGAGTTTTATCAAAGGGATCCAAATGGAGGTAGTAATTAATCTCAACAATCAAAGCTCAAAGATTTCAGTCGAATTTGTAGCATCATCAAAATGTAAGACCACATAGAAGATGCCTTGCCATAAGAGTGGTAGGGGAAATACTTAGAATCTAGGGAAAAGGGAAGCAACGGAATGAATGTGTAGTCAAGTTTCTTAAAACAAATAGGGTTCATTTACTAGGGCAACAAATTAGTTAATTGGAAACATAATCTTGATAATAAGATTAAAATCCAATTTCAGCACTAACGCCTTCTTTGCCTTTGTAACTTTGACTCTTAATAATAAGACAGAAACCCAGTTGTCAGTAGTAAACCTTCCTAAAAATATGGTTTTCATCATGCAATAGTGTTTCTCGTAAAGTCATAACACATAAATGAACAAATAAAATTTTGAAGTCCTTTTTGTTCCTATTAATAATTCACCAATTTAAAATCACATGGTTTGGCTTTCAAAAAAATAATATCCCATAACCTCATCATCTTCGTTTTTCCCTATTCTTTAGTGTTTTTAGTCAGGAGAGTCTCCGTATTGCCACACAAACCGCAACATTTAGTAATCATCACATGCATTACCTAGAATGCTTTTCCCTCTGTGGTTTTCCTAGTCATCCACCATTCGAATCTCACTTCTATCTAGTTTCTTCCCATAAATGTTTTCATTACATGAAAACTTTCTTAAATGCTGTAGTCTCTGTTGATCCTAATCTTTCTAAACACCTACAGAATATATATAAATACATGTAGAACAAAATATAACACACTATTTTGTATTTTTAAATTTTTAAAATAATTTTGATACTTCATGCTTTTAGTTTTTCTGTCCCACTGAAAGCATCTTGGAGCACATGGTTTATATCTTATGTTTCATTACCTATATTTATCTAGAGTATCTGTTAGGTAGATAGCAAAGGACCTCTGACTCTCCTGGGGACAAAATTGGGTGTCTTGCCTTGGTGCTGCCTCAAGCAATTGCCTCACCTGGGGAAGAAAGACAAAAGCAGTCCTGGTCTTGGTGCTGCCCCACCTTGATCCTGCTCCAGCAACTCCTATACCCGGGAAGAAAGAGGAAGACCCTGCCAATCTGCAAAAGAATGCAGGGAATCCCCTGCCCATGGGCCAGGCACCTCAGGCACAGTAGGATCTGGAAAGTGACCTAGAGTAACCTAAGGCTAATTATCATGTTGTTAACTGTCCATCAGATTGTTTCAGTGGTGATGTCTGAACCATGAGGAGGGCCCAATCCAGACACTATAAAACAAGACCCCAGACCACTACCAGAGCCCTTTTGTTACAACAGGGGGGCCTTTTCGTCCTTCTGTGGCAAATGTGTCTTGCTCTCGTTCTGTGAACCTATATCTTGCTCTTGCTGTGTAAACCTGTCTTGTCCTTCCTCAATAAACTTCATTTATGCTTGCCTTGCTTTTGAAGTGTCTGGTCATTCTTCGGCCAAGAACACACGAAGAACTGAAAACAGACAACTGCTGACCCAATATACATAGTAAAGTTTTGAAAACACATTGTGTGTTGCTATAAAAACAAAACGATGCTGACTTTCATAAGCAGTTTGCAGGACAATGTACAGTACTGGGCTTTGAGGTTCAAAAACCCTATTGTAGTTACCTTTAAAAGTTGGCATAATTTACGGCTATATTCAGACTCTAGAAAACTGAATTTTTAGGACCAGAGATGACTCATCATGCTTTTAGTTTAAAAATATTGTTATTAAGATACACCTGATTTATTTTTTCTATTAACTATTATGTTTTCCTTCCTTATTGCCCAGTATAAAACTTAAAGAGACCCAGCAGGACTTGCTTATAACTCTCTTAGGCGGAGCCAATCACATGATGCCAATAGTCACCTTAGTCTAATAAAGACTAGTAGTAAAAGTCTCACAGTTTAGTTACAAGCCATCTCATAGCTCTTCATGAGTTGGGGGTCTCTAGACTGGTAGTTTCCAACAGAATGTGATATAGCAACTGAAATGCACAATCATGGTAGCTACTTGATTAAGTGGTTTAGGAAAAAAATTTGGTTTAGTTTTATTCTTGAAGGGTAATAGAGTTTTTCATTTAATGTATTAAAAGTGGCAAAAAATCCTCCACATTTCCTTCTCTGACTGTCCCATCACCTACCTCTAACTGACATGAGCTACCTTAATCTACTCCCACCCTTACAAATGTTTGTCATTTAACTACTGGGCCCCTTACACTCACATTACTATTAAAGGTATGTGCCAAGATTATATTTATTGTATTTGGAAGTTTCCCTCTTTTTTGCCACATATACTTGTTTACAAAAATAGATAGATGACAGATAATACACATACACGATTCTCAAATATTGCATATGAAATCAGTTAATTACACAAAAAATGTGAGATTCAGGATAAATTATTTCAAACATAGTCCTTTTTTGAGATAATGGCATATTAAAAAGATTCAAGACAAGGTTTTCTTAGTTTCTGGTCATTGTATGCCATTACTTCCTAAAATAATTTACAGTCCAAAAGAGATAATGGTGATTACATATTTGCTGACTTGTTTTTTCATTTGAGACTTATAAGTTTTAGTCCAGACTTCATAAATCTAAGCATTCTCAAAATGTTTAGTATTATAAAGTTGTGTAGGCTAAAAACTATTTGACATTATGACTATTTTCCCATTCCCAAGTCCAATTCCCATACCATTCACAAACATTCACTTGTTTATTTTGTGCAGAGCAATGTTAAGTCTAGCCTAGTTTTAGTATCTACAAAAATAACCCGGAATTAATTTTATTGGCTGCTATCAAAAATAATGTAATTCTAAGACAATTATTTTACCATGATCCTGAGGAACCAAACAATATATTTTATTTATTTTGCAATTCAAATATTTTCACAATTTAATATGTCAGAAGTGTGACTGTATCCTATATTTTACAGTGTGCTTCACTTTAATTGATGATGTTAGTGTTTGTTCCCTTTGTTTTTAACACCATATACAATAACTGTATGAATCACAAGCAATGGCAACAGATTTGATAAAAATACATGTTCAAATACAGAATGCAAGTTCATTAATGTGGTTAATAGATAGGCTTCATTTAATAAATATTTCACAAGTACTGTCAAATGTATTTTGGCAAAAGGAAAGGGGAATAGTTATGATAAATGGTAATGGCTTGGAAATGTTTTTTAAATCTGCTGTTGAACATAATAACCAGAAAAAGTAAAACAAAATAGTTCTTCTAAAATTCAAGAAAATAAAGGCAATGTAGTACGTAAAGAGCTCGGAGATACTTGTACACAAGATGCATTATATAGACTAGATGAAAGCCATTAACTTCATTACCTCCTCTATGAACATACAGATGATGTGATGTTTCAGAACCATTAATCTATCACCTCTAACGGGCACTAAAACCCAGTTTGACTAGCAAACACCTATGTTACAGCCATCAAAAGTTAATACACCATGGAGTGTTTATCCTCTGCGTGACATATCATAAGTGGAGAAGCTTTTGACATATTTTTCATCTTCAGAAACTATTCTCTTGAAATTTCTCTCATGAATCAGAATTGTAGTCCATTTAGCCCAGAAGCTTCAAGTAAGTGCAGTGTGTAATATCCTTCTTTGTCATTTTGTAGCTCTGAGTTCCATCCATGTGTGTTTATAATAAATGAGCTCGACTTGTTAACTAGGTGGGTGATCAAATTGGGGATTTGTGTCTCCTAGCTCTTCCATTCTATTCCACATAAAAATTTTTTAGTGAAAAGCACAGAAGTGAAAATAATCCATACATTATGTTTGTTAATGAACTTGTGAAAATGCCATTCCAAACAGGAATTTTACTGTTGTCAAGTCATGGCCATGTGTCACTGAAGAACTTTCAAGATTTTTACATGCCACAGATGACAGCAAATGTCTCCTCGCTTTTATATTACATTATTTAAAATAAATAATGCTGCAAAACTTATTCTTCGGCAATAGTGCCTAGAATATACAAAGTGATGTTTAAAGCATTTAACAATTATTTAATCTCCAAATAATTATGTGAAATGCATAGTATTAAAGGTGCCCATTCTACCCAGCTTTTAGAAGAGAAAGTTTTGAGTTTACATAAGGAAAATAATACACAGAGAGGTTCAGTAACTTGCCCATGGCATCACAGCTAAGGAGTGA
>RJWJ010030113.1:0-20191 GCA_004363605.1 Indri indri | reverse complement strand
CTTCGTATGGAACCAGAGAAGACCCCGCATAGCAAAAACAATTCTGGGCAATAAAAACAAAATGGGAGGCATCAATCTACCAGACTTCAAACTCTATTACAAAGCTGTAATATTAAAATCAGCATGGTACTGGCACAAAAACAGAGCCATTGACCAGTGGAACAGAACTGAGAACCCAGATATAAAACCATACTCATATAGCCACCTAATCTTTGACAAAGCAGACAAAAACATACACTGGGGAAAAGAATCCTTATTTAATAAATGGTGCTGGGAAAACTGGATAGCATATATATTTTTGAAGACTTCAGAGATATGGGGATTCAGAAGAGTATAGAAAAACTAAATTTCAAAGAGTGAAGTGCTCTTTTCAACTGAATAGAAATCAGTAGCTATTTCCCTTGCTGAGGCATACACCAAGTATAAAAGCAGGCAGAAAAAATACTGGGCTTGTAATAGACAAAGAGATTCTCCATGAAGGAGGAAAAAATAATTGAGACTTTAAGAGCCATGCACACTATTATGATGGGTTGGGATGTTTAATATTAATAAGTTTCAAACATTCAGCTGGTTGTCACCAGCCAAATTACTCTAAAAGACCTGGACTAAGTAATGGGCAGTGCAAGAAATGAGCATCTTAAGTGAAGAGATAGGGAGAGAAAGCGCACGTTTCTTCAGTGCATAAGTCAAAACTCAGCACAGAAGACAAGCCTGTGATTGACACAGGATGGGGCTTACACTCCTGAAAGCAACCCAGGTCCCTTCCAGATCAATTTGATCAAAGTGGCCATCCACTCCTCCTGATTTTGATATGTAGCATTATTATAATATACAATGACCAGCTTACTGTTTAAAACATCATGGGCTCTGAGAGGAAGAATCAAGTATCCAATAGAAGCAAACCCCAAAGTGGCATAAGTACTTAAAAGCAGGCAGAGACTGAAGATATACTACATTTAGCAGAACAACAGAAAGGGAAACAGCCGTCTAGTCATATGAAACCATAAAAGCCAGAAGATAACAGAACGCCCAAAGATTGGATTTACTCTCACACCTTAAACTTAAAAAAATGAGTAAATATATAAAACAACATTTTCGAGACACTGAACATCAGGCTATGAAGGACGATGACCTTGAGTGCTACCGTGGTCTAAGCACCCTGCCTTGTGCAAGTTTCCCCACCATGACTCAGGGAAGAAGCATGTAAAGCTGGGAAAACTTCCTGAGTTGAGGAAAGGGAGCTGAGATGCTGATCAAACCTAAACAATGTTAGCTCAGAGGCCACATTAACAGAAAGGAGAACGGTACATACAGTAGAACTCAAGAAATCTGAGGAGAGGTTGCCTCGAGTACTCAGCAAAGTGTTAATCAAGGCATGCGTGAGAGAAAAGAATCTGACTGCCTCTAATCCTCGCTTGGGTGAGGCAAAGACGTAAAATGTAGCCAAAATGTTTGTACCCTCATAATATCCTGAAATAAAAATAAGTTAAAAAAAAAAAAAAAAAGGATCTGACTGCCACAGCAAGGATCACATGAAAAAAAAAAGAAACTGAAAGAAATAGTACCCAGTGCTCAAAGAGCCAGGGACAGTGTCTGTTCCCACCAGCCAGACTGGAAGAGCTCACGTTTCTTGAAGCTTTGGTTAGAGTATTAGGAAGGATCTTGCCTTAGTAGTAGGAAATAGTCCTAAGTTAAACACAGCTCTGGTCTCACCTGAAAAATGTTAAAATCAATGTATAAAATGATCAAAAAATTTCAAGTAATTTAACTATGTCCAAGAATAAAACCCCCAAATATTGATAGGAATATTAAAATATTCAGCACCCCAACAAGGTAAAAGTTACAATATCTGGCATTCCATCAGTAATTATCAGGGAGACAAATAAGTAAAATATGTCCAATAAGGGAAAAACAAAACAAAACAAAACAAAAACAAAAAAAAAGTACCCAGAATTGATAGGATGTTAGAATTAGCATACAAGGATATGAAATCAGTTATTTTAACTCTATTACATACTTTAAATAATTTAAATAGAGACATGGAAATTATTTAAAAGACAAAGCAAACTTCTAAAGCTGAAACTACACTGTATGAAATCAAATACACTGGATGGATTAATAGTAGATTAGACATGCAGAAGGTGAGATTAGTAAATTTAAAAAGAAAGTGATAAAAACTATCAAATTGAAAAACACAATGATAAAAAATGGAAAAAAAAAAAAAAACTTAACAGAGCATCAGTGACCTGAGGTGCAGTTTCCAAGAACCTAATATTTGTGTAATTGGAAACTCTAAAAAACAGATTAAAAAATTTAAATAAAATAGCCTGAAATTTTCTAATTTAATGAAAATTATAAACACCACAGATCTAAGACACCCCATGCAGCCACAGCACAATAAATAGGAAGAAAACTACATCAAGTTATACTTTACTCAAACTCTTCAAAACCAGTGATAAATAGAAATTTTTATAAGCAGCCAAGGATAAAGAAAAGTTACATACAAGAGGGCAAAGATAAGGATCACAGCAGATTTCTCACTTAAAATATTGCAAGTTGGAGGACTGTGGAATAACACCTTTAAAATTACTGTGAAAGAGGGATAAACTTTCAATTAAGAATTATATCCGCTGGGCGCAGTGGCTCACGCCTGTAATCCTAGCACTCTGGGAGGCTGAGGCGGGCGGATAGTTCTGAGCTCAGGAGTTCGAGACCAGCCTGAGCAAGAGCGAGACCCCGTCTCTACCAAAAATAGAAAGAAATTAATTGGACAGCTAAAAATATATAGAGAAAAAATTAGCCGAGCATGGTGGCGCATGCCTGTAGTCCCAGCTACTCGGGAGGCTGAGGCAGTAGGATTGCTTGAGCCCAGGAGTTTGAGGTTGCTGTGAGCTAGGCTGACGCCACGGCACTCGCCCCAGGCAAGAGATTGAGACTCTGTCTCAAAAAAAAAAAAAAAAAAAGAATTATGTCCATAGAGAAAATACATTTCAAAAATAACAGTGAAATAAAGGCTTTTTCAGACATATAAAAGCTGAAAGAATTCATCTTCGACAGTTTTTCAGCAGGTGGAAATTTGGCAATCACAAAAGAAGGGCACCATAAAGAGTAATTATATGGCCAAATGTATAATTATTTTGTATAATTATTTAAATATCATTAAAATATAACTGGTTGTTTAAACAAATAATGTTGTTGGTGTATTTAAAATAAACCCTAGGACAGCAATACCTCCAAGAACAGGAGTGACGTAGAAGTAGTGTGATATCACTTGAAGGTAGGCAGTGATGAGTTAAAAAATACACACTATGAACCTTAAAGCACGTTAAAATAAGATAAGTTATAGCTATTAAGTCCAAAGAATAAATAAAATAGAATCATGAAAATTAGTCTTAAAGAAGGCAGAAAAAGAAGAAAAACAGAAGAAAGAGAAAATGAGACAAGCAGCAAACAGATAAAATTTTATTTTTTGTTAGATACACACAAGACATTTATCAATATAAAACGTATTCTGGACCAAAAAACAAGGCTCAATAAATTTAAAGATGAGTCAAGTCATACTAAATATATTTTCTGGCCAAAATAGAATTAAATTAGAAATCAATAATGGAACAGTATCCTAAAAAATTCCTAAATATATAGAAACTGAATAGCACATTTTTGTGTGTGTGTGTGTGTGTGTGATCCCACAGGTCAAAAAAGAAATCAAAGAAGAAATAACAACGGATTTTCAATGCAACAAAATGAAAAATCAATCTACCAAAATTTGTGAGATTCTGAAAATAATACTTAGGGGAAGACTTATAGCATTAAACACGTATAGTAAAAAGGAGAAAGCCATAAAATCAGTAGCTTCAACTGTCATTTTAAGTCACAAGGAAAAGAAGAGTAGATAAAATCCAAAATAAGTTACAGAAGGGAAATAATAAAAATCATAGTAGAGATCAATGAAATAGATAACAGAAAGGCAGTCAAGAAAATCGGCAGTCAAACCAAAAGCTGATTCTTTGAGAACACTAAAAAAAAAAATCTTCTAAAAAAACTCGATCTGGAAAAAGGAGAGAGAACACAAATTATTAATACCAAAAAAAAAAAGATATGGCATTGCTACATATCATAAGAATGTTAAAAAGTGAGAATGCTATAAACATATTTACACCAATAAGTTTGACAATTCAATGATAAGGACAATTTATTTGAAAGTCACAGACTATCAGTGCATTCAAGAAGAAACACATACTGTGTGAAGTCCTAACACTACTTTAGAAACTGCAATCTGTATTCAACTATTTCCTACAAGAGACTCACACAGTGCTGGACTTCAGAACTTAGCCACGGGGGACTCGGCCTATTATGGCTCCTGGAGTCCGTGGCAGTCCCTGTCCACACAGTGCACTTGTGAGCTGTAGGGACTCGCTTCTCTCCCCAGGCTGGGGCAGCTCCTCCACATCCTCTCTTCCTGAGGGGAACTTTGAAGAGGGAGAAAGCGAAGCACTGCCCCTGTCAGTTGGCCTCCTGGTACTGGGAGTCACACCTGGTCCCCTCCTTGCCCTTTCCACGGCCGCCCTAAATCTCCTTTACTTTGGCTCAGCAGGTCTCAGGGGCTTAGTTGCTGTTATGACCCAAGGCTTCATTCCTGAGGGATTATACCCTTTTCAGCGTGGAGTTGCTGCACGTCTCCACCCATGGCTATAATGGGACAAGAGATCGGCAGGGGCGACCTTCCATGCCGTGCCGAACATGGTCTGGAGTCGTATTCCCAGTCAAATTCCTATTGTCTCCAGAAGCCCCAACAAAAGTCCTAAAAGGCACTGTGCTTCCTGCTTTGTGGGAGGAGTTTTAAGATGTAACAGTGTGTCTTTTACTTGTGTTAAATTAAACTAAATTTGGTGTGGTATGACTTCCTACCTTACCTCCAGTCCCTAAGTAGCAAACTGCAAGCTACCTTGATCCCTAAGCCAATTGCAAATCCAATTTAGAAGGATTTTTTTGTGTGTGTAACAAATAGCTGAGTCTCTCTGAACCTCTTGTGGCTCTGAGTGCTGCCCTATTTGCAAATCATACTTTGCTTAATTAAACTCT
This sequence comes from Indri indri, assembly GCA_004363605.1. Taxonomy (NCBI): domain Eukaryota; kingdom Metazoa; phylum Chordata; class Mammalia; order Primates; family Indriidae; genus Indri; species Indri indri. Next base: position 15,109 of record RJWJ010030113.1, on the reverse strand, counting down.
GCTACATTTAGTTTCAAGTTTTTTCTTTTAACTTGAGATTGAATATTCTAGAAAGTCCCTCCATAATTGGAACCCTAAAAACTTTGTCAAGAATTCACCTCCCACAGTGTGGGCACTTGTGTTCTCCCAGGACCTCCACACACTAGACAGCCCCTGCCCCGGCTTTCCCCTCAGCAGAATGGAAGTCATGGACCATGTGATGTTCCACGGGCTGTCTAGGCAGCACCGGTGCTTTCGGACTGAAAGATGACGAATGGCAAGAAAATTCACATAGCCTTGGCGCAAGACCATAAATGAGTATTGTTATCCATCTCATACAAGCGTGAACTGTTTCTGATGCTCTTTTCTAATTAGAATAAGAAGAAAAAATTCACCAAATGGGCGGCTGCACACCCCACACCTGAGGCCCCTCTGTGCTCTGGGAAGCAGCTGTGGTGACCTGGGAGGCTCAGGACTTCCCCTTGGTTAAGTCTGCAGGGTTGGACTAGATTAGCAGGAGACATGACTTGTCATGGAGAGCACCACACTGCAGCCTTTAGATTTTTAAGTGTGGCACTGATATCAGGGATATTGTCCTCAGGGACCGTCACTGTGTTTTGGGCTGGTGTGAGCAGGGGCTATCCTCAGGGTTATGGCTCTGTTTTTATCTAGTATCTTGGTGAAGCAGGAGGCGGGTTGAGAGATCGCTTTGCACGTGGCCCTGCCCACTGCCATATGTCTTACCCCACGAGGCGAGGAGCCGGCATGCGGGGGTTCCGATTGCCAAGTACATCAATTCTGATTCACACTCCAGGGCTGCAGAAACACCACCGGCAGGGTCCACCAACACGGTGGCCCCATCAGGTGTTGTTCCATAGCCACTACTCCATTGACTACCTGAATTTCCCACACCCCACTCTAAACATTTTGGCCCTTGGGGTCTCTGGAAATAATATCAACTGGGACCCTGTGTCTGATGGGCTCACAAGGTCTGGTCATTCCCCTTTCCTCAGGGCACAGCCCTTCAAGTAAACGGCCTTATGGCCCTTTGGGGAAATACCGCGGGAGTCGCCCTGCAATATACCTGCTTTGCTGTCACAGGGTCCTTTCTCCTAGGGAACCGTCACATCTACGAACAAGCGAGCAAGATAATTTTAGCGGAGCAATTGCCCTTATTCTCCTCCACCATGGTTTTATTTTAATTTTTTGGAGTAGGTATTAAGCAGTAGGCAGGTGAGCTTCCCAGTTAGTCCCTACGGTCACTGTGCTATTAGCCATCTCCCCACTTCTGGCTATTAGTCCCTTGGCGCCTGTGAACTTCCCAGGCATTAGAGTAATTGTGACTTCGTGGTTGCCGGTGGCTCAGCGAGGCCTGGGGGACTCCATGCCCTTGGCCGCCAACGAGAGCCTCTCTGCGCACGCCTCCCCACCACTGCCCTGGCCTGCAAAGGGGAGCCGCTGGCCAACTTCCCCCCACCGGGACGTCACGGAGGTCCCCGGGGCTCTCCATGCAGCAGGCTCTGGCCATCCCGCACTTACCCTTTTTCAGAGTCTCTTCCTTCTTTTCCTGCCTGCTGAGACCACTCGGCATTTCTCCTACACTGAGCTCCGGTCACTCTTCTGGGCTTTTAAGATCTATTCTAGTGGTGAGTCCTTGACAGGGTGTCAAATCCCCGGTCCTGAGAAAGGGCCTCAAGTCAAGAGAAAGAACTGTTGCTTATTCAATCTTACCTTTCAGCCTGCCTGACCAAGCAGCCTCTCAACCACCCCCAGGAGTGCCCTCCCCCGCCCCCCGCAATAAACATTTCTCCCACGTTGGGCCATGCACATCTCACGGAGGTCATGCCGGGATTTACCCTTGGTTATAGGTTTCGCCACTTGCTTTAGGCACACAATTTAAAGGGGTGCCAAAAAAAAAAAAGTCAGTAATCAAGGTAAGTATATATTAATACAATTGTTTTAAATGGCAATTTATGCAAAAAATCCATGCAGAACGTATTATCAAAATTTTAAATAAAGGAAGGAAGAAATGGCTCTCCCCTTAGTCCTAAGTCACTGTCATCCTCATCTCTGTCCTTGATCAGGGAACTGGGAACTGCCCTCCCCCTCTTTCCCCCCCTTTTTTTTTTCATTGTTTGTTGTTTATAGGGGTACAGATGTTTAGGTTACGTATGTTGCCCTTGCCCCCCCTTCCCCCCCAAGTCCCAGTTTCAAGTGTGTCCATCTCTCGGAGGGTGCGCATTGCACCCTTTGTGTATGCATATATCCGTCCCCTCCTCCCCCTCGCCCCTCCCCCTTCCCCCTCCCTCCCTACCCGACATCCTCTTTCCCCTTTAAGGCTATTCTGGGAGGACTGTCACAGGCAGGCTCAGCGGAGCTCTCCTCACCTGGGCGGTGGGTCTGCCCCTCAGGGCGCTGTGCTTCGCTGGCCCTCACTGTAATCTGCTGATCTAACAAAGGAGACAGAGACTTTTGGTTATGACCAAACTGAGCTTCTCCAAATCTTCCTTTTTGCTATGTATATAAAAAAAAAGGTTTTTAACAAATGCTATCGGTACAATTTTCTTCCCAAATCACCATCATAAATTATAGCTCTGACAGCTTAAAACATAGTTAGGGAGTTTCAGGTTAGCTAGAATTTCTCTCAGTCAAAATTATTAAAACACTGACATGGTTTACACAGAAACTCTCACCACTGGGGGTTATATATATTTTCGGGATGAATAAATTTAGTGCAAAAGGATGCTACAGCAGGCTTTCCAAATACTTTATTTTTCTGAGTCCCTAAGAAACATTTATAATTTATGACTTTTTTTCTTCTAAAAGAAATTTAATTCTCATTATTTATATTCTTTGAATAGAACATATTTTTGTAAGAAACTTAATTGCTTTTTTAATAATAGAAAGTAAGGCTACTAAAGCTTGGTAAAATAATTGCGACTATCAATTAGATTGAGAACAAATGCAGTTTGTAGGGTGGGCCTGGCATGCTCATTCTCTTTCTGAATTTCTCTGTGTAGGTCTAGAACAGTCGATGGAGCTCTTTGTTCCCATTTCCCTCACGGAGTGTGTGTGGCCCACATGAGGACATATTATTGCTTGTAAAGTGCAGGTAATGAGGTGAGCAAAACCACGTGGAAGTACGATAACAGTGGTAATGTTTTTTATGGTTTATTCTCCTGAGTAATGTCATTATGTGTAGTTTATTCTACTACAACACTTGTACCTATTACTATATCCCTAAAATCTCTTTTTCTTCTTTTTAATTCCTTAGCATTGGCAAAAGGCTTAGAACGTAATCTGATTTAGTTTTTAGCCCTAATACAGGAATATACCCATATTCAAATAAATTTATTTTATTAATAGTTAAGATCATTTGAAAGGAAAATCCCATAACTATATTCTAATATTTACTGCTGTTCAGCTAGTTTCAAATGCAAGTTTTTGTGTTTACTTAGGTTTATGTTGCACATTAAGAAATCTTTACTCAGATAATATTTATTTAGATTTTAACATTGTTATAACAGTCTTTGTTAAGATTTTTCTGACTAGAGGCAAAAATATCAGCCTCGCTTTTTCAATACGATTTTTTACAGGGATGTGAATGGGCCTTGACCCTTGATTAGGACAGTCCAGTTCTCACGGCTGTGAGTCGTGTCACCGGGAAACACAAGCAAGTCAAAGCCGATGCATTCGATGGGAACAGCAGGGCAGTAGGAGCCACTGGTGGCATCTTGCGATGAACGAATTGATAAACAACGAATAAACTCTTATGGGCTCCTAACGAATCTTTAAAAGATCTTTAAAACGTATGTGTGGTCTTTGAGGTAAAAAACATGGCAGTTTAGGCATTACTCTTCATAGTCGAACATTTGAAAAACCGAACCTTAGATGTATGGGATTACTCAGCTATGATGACCCAGCATATTAGCTGACGGCGGAATTTCAACCCAGGCCTTTTCATGGCACATGTGTAACTGCTACGCCTCAGCAGTAATATTTTTTCATCTAGTAGACTGGTGTTTGGAAATCATGGAGTCTATTGCCTAGTTTACGTGGGCGTAGATTAAATCCTAGAAAAATGAACTTGGCTAAAGTCTCAAAGCAAGTTTTTTTTCAGAATGAAGAAACCCATGTCTCTCGATTTCAAACTCAAACGGCCTTTCTTGGTGAGCTATGTACAGACAGATATGCACTCAATACAGCACCAGGAATGTTCACAAACAGCATTTCATAGCAAGATTTCAATGTTTTAGAAAATGCTATTTCAGGGCTCATGCTATATCAACTTTTGTTGTTTTCATTGGTTTTTTGCATTGTAACTGCTCAAATCTCATTGATAAACTGATACTATTGTGTTTGATGGTGATCTAAAAACAACCTAAGTATAATATACGCTGATTCACATTTGAACTTAGTGGTTTTGCAAATAAGATAAGATGGTTGCTTCTGTGTCTGTGTGGTGAGATTTGCATCTATTATTCTGCATTTCTGAACAGACACATAAGCAGTCTGTTACAATATCCTCTCTCAATTTCAAGTTGATAAGAATCTCGGGCAATCTAGTACTTTATGATGTTTACTGAGAGCTATCTACTGTGGCCACCCGTGGGTATGGACAATGGTCTCATTTGCCATACACTACAGCTCGCAATAATTCTTTGCAGACAAGAAAGAAAATGGTCAAGTGAATTTTCACATTAGAACAGATTCCCAAATCCAAATTGTACTACAACTGTTTACGGATGTTAGAAGTTGTGATTTCAAGTTGTCACTTGGCGTAAAACAAAATATAAATCAACAAAATCCCAGGAAAATATAGCCTGCACTCTTCAGAAACAACTTGTGAAATCCTATTTAGCTGAAGAAACATGCCCATAAATTCAAATATTTTCTCAAATTTAAACAATCAGCCACAAATCAATCCTTCTTCAGTGCTTTCATGTGACTTTGAATATACATTTTATACAGGTCACCACATTAACCTGTTTATTTTTTTACCCACCTGATAGAAAGCTAATGGAGGTTAAAGGCTACATTTATCATTCTTATATCTCTAGGACAATAAATGTTTGTGGAATCAATGAATGAGTATGTTTACTTAGTGTTAATAGGGAACTGTTATCAGGATGAAATGTTTGCCATTCAATTATTCTACCATATCTTCAAAAAGATGGCGTAAAGACTGGTAGTGCTGCTAAGGAAGGCATAGCCTGCATTTCACACGGCGTCAGGCGTCAGTACGGAGGAAGGAAGAGGAGACAGGAAGTCTGGACGCTGGTACAGCTGGGTGACCAGCTGACTGGCTATTAGAGCACGTCGTCCCTTTTGTTTCCATGTCCTTTTCTATGAAATGAGGACAGTATTTATTGGCCCTGTATACAGGGTTGCTTTCAGGAACTTGATGCAATTCTTTATTCATTTCAATGCTGTTTTGCTCTAGAGAATTGTTTTCTGTTGTGAATGACATCCCCCATGTGAAAATTCTTCAAAATAGTTAGTGCATTATACATCTAATGAAAATTAATGGGTCGATTTTGTTACTATGTTTCTTCAACAATATTTCATTAATGAAACCAAGTTGAACATGCTTTTTATATATGAACAAGCTGAAGTCACATTAGAAATTCTTTGGGCCTATAGATGGGAAAACAGGCAAATGGGAATGACCCTAAGGTGACTAGGTGAAGGGAGAATGTGCTGAATCCTCTTCCTAAGCACCACTGACAGGGTCGTAGGCAGGTTGCAGGCTCTTTGAGATAAAGAATGAGCAGATATACTATGAGAGAAATATTGGTTATGCCACTTAAGAAGGATCCCCAAGACAGGGGGTGGGTGGTTAGATAAGAATCAAGGTTTTCACCTTGATTAAACACATTCAACTTCATATGTCTCTTCTTTCTTCATTTGTTTGTGTGCTAGCACTAGCGACTCTGTGTGTCTTTTGTGTGTTTGCGAGGCTTTTAGTCAGTTTATGAGCTATTCTGCTGGGTGGTAAATGCTTTCTGTCTTGTATTCTGTTTATGTTGTATTTATTATGAAGTAGAATGAATTTAATAAAGGTTTCAATCCATCTGCTGTGCACTCATGTTGCAGCAATATATAGAAATTTTGAGTGCTGGTTAAAGGCACAGGTTCTTGATTCAGATAGACTTGGATATAAATTCCAGTTCTTCACATACCAGTTATGTTGGCTTAGGTTAATATTTCTAGTATCTACATCTGTGTAACAACCCACTTAAAACTTAATGACTTAAAATGACTATTTTTCTTACATTTTTTGTAGGTCAAGAATTTCAGCAGATCTCAGGTGGGCAGTTCTTACTTATGCCCATGAATTATTGAATATGGTCATTTGAGTGGCTGCATTCAGCTGGTGATTTTGTTGGCTTAGAAAGTCAAAATAGTCTTCTCTTATTCCTCAAATGCCTCAGCGGTCTTCTGCAAGTCTCTCTCTCTCTTCCTCTCTCTCTCTCTTCCTCTCTCTCTCTCTCTTTCTCCCCTGCTTCCTTTCTCTCTCTCTCCATGTGGTGTCTCATCACTCAGTACTCCAGCCTCAGCTTATTGAGAACATGGCAAATGGCTTCCACCAAAAACACAAACATAAAAAGTGCCGTAACTCTTAAAGTCTGAAACTGCACCTGGCATAGCGACATTTCCACCACAGTCTGTGGGTCAAAGCAAGTATCAAGACCAGGCTAAAATTAAAAGGGACAATTCTTGACACATTTGTGAACAAAGTAGGGGTGAAGAATTGATGGTGGCCATCTTTGTAGACTCTAACACAATGATACTAATCATTTGTAAGCATGAGTGTCTTCAATTGTAAATGGAGATGACAACTTCATAAGGTCGTTATGAAGGTCAAGGAGGCTGGATTTTGTAAATTTCATAGCAAACTGCCTGACATTGGTAGAATTCAATACATGTGAGGCATTTTTATGTTTATGGTGAATATTACATTTTCATAGTATCACTCTCTTTATTTTAATTAAATCCAGATTAAAGGCTAGGTAGTAAGCAACCAAAACCTCATTTAAAAATTATAGTAAAGGAAAAACAAAGTTATAATTCCATATCTGTAGAATAAAACTGAGGGATTAAGAATTCAGAGAACAAATTTCTGGGAAATGGAAATCAAAACCAAAACACATATTTCCTGCTGAAGCAGTGTGAATGGGAACATGCTATCAAAGGGGAACAGTCAACTTTCCCAGGCAGAATTTTAGACAGACAGGCACAAGATCTGAAGACCAGGTTTGATAAGGGCAGAAATGAGACATGGGATGGAAAAGAGAAGAATTTATTAAAACTCTGTACTCAGAATACTCAGAATACCCCAATATCCAAGACGCCACTCACACTCATATTCAAATGTGAAACAACCAGGGGTGTATCATATGGGCAACAAATAACAGGACATTTCTCTAAAAACAACTGATTGAATTATCTGGAAGGACAAGGGAATCTAGCAAGGAAATTTTGTCTAGAAAAAATTGGGACAATTTTAGGTCCTTCAGTATAAGCAGCAGCTCTTTGCCCATGTACTCTTGGTAAAGCTGGCTCCTTGACACGCCCCACCCTCCTTACACAGCATTGTTATTTTGTAATCTGCCACAGGAGTAGATAACAAAGGAGCATCAGAAATATGAGGAAATTTGGTAACCAGAGAGAGTGAAGCCCAGATAAAAATAGAAAGGCATCAGAGTACAGAAGAGAAAAATATAATCGATACCCTCCAAAAAATATATTTGAGATGCTGTCATATTAAGAAAACAAAAAGGTTACTGTCTGAAAAAGAAATAGTCATAAATTAGCAAAGGCACTCTTGAAAATAAAAGTTAAAAATACTAAAAGGGAACAGTTAAGGAAAAGGTGATAATTTCTTAAATAAAAAACAACAAAAAAAGGAGAAGTTACATAAGTTTGATAATATAAAAACATAGAATACCAAGCATGGTGTTTGGTTTGTTATTAACAACTTTGCAGAAACAGGAAGAGGAAGCCAAGATGAAAGAGCTTCACTAGGCCGGGCATGGTGGCTCACACCTGTAACCCTAGCACTCCGGGATGCCAACGTGGGAGGACCACTTGAGCACAGGAGTTCATGAACAGCCTGAGCAAGAGCGGGATACTGTCTCTACTAAAAATGGAAATATTAGCCGGGTGTTGTGGTTCCACCTACTCAGGAGGCTGAGGCAGGAGGATCACTTGAGCCCAGGAGTTGGAGGTTCCAGTGAGCTATGATTACACATTGCACTCTACCCAGGGCAACCGAGCAAGACTCTGCCTAAAAAAAAAAAAAAAAAAAAAAAAAAAAGTTTACTACACCACCCTGTTGGGCTCAAGTTATGTTAATTGACATGAACCTGAGCCATAAGCACTCAGCTGGTTTAAACAACATAGATTGGGAATAATGGAAGTGTATTTATCCGTAGAAAATGAGGAGGAAATTGCAAAGAAAAGGGAGAGATGTGTGGTCTCCAGTCCAGAGTGTAAGAAGCTTGGAAGTTGTCACTCTCATCCTTTCAACAAGAAAAAGCTGAGCAAACTGAATATCAACAACTCATCTCAGACACAGCAGAGAATTGACAGAGAATTGAGGTCACAGAACAGACCACTCTCCCCCAAACTGGAGAGACAAGCACGTGGACACGGAGAATTACAGGTGACCTCAACAGAAATCTGAGGGAACCAGAAGGGTAGGAAACTTAACTGTAACTGAAGAACTGCCAGAGATTTAGCACAGGCAAGGTTGAGAATGAAAAACTCCCAGGGGTCGGGGGAGTCATAAGGAAGAACCAATTTTTGTTTTACCTCCAGGACCCCCATCAAGTGCTCACAGAGAAGACTGAAGGAAAAATCCCTGTGCTTCTAGCTAGAGGAGAGGAAAATTTATTTTGAAATAAAGCCAGAAATTCTGTTCTTAGCAAGCTCTGCCCTCCAGAGAAACTATTATGACAGAGCCTAACCAAACTCGAGGAAAGGAAGAACCCAATTCCAGCTCCCTCAGCCTTCCACGAAGGCTAAGAGAAATACCAAACTCCTGCACCATCTAGACTTCTGTTTCACCTAAGGAGGAAAGAGCTTGAGCATCACTTGTGAAGGTCACAGTCCAGAGGCACAGGCTTAATAAAAACAGAGCTCATATTGGACTGTGGAAGCTTCCCCTTCTCCACACCTCACCCCCACATGAATGGGCTTCTGAATAATAAAGTTCTTTCTACAACTGAAAGAACTTCTCACCATAGATCTCATTTAAGAAAAGAGACCAGGAGAAATAGCTCTAATGACATTATTTTCCCATAGGGAAAACCCAAAACAACAGGCTTACCATTGTGTTTGCTGTAAATATAGGCATGGCTATATTTTATTGCCTTAACTCGTTAGGACAAAGAAAATTTACTTTTCAAAATTCAAAGCAAGGGCCTTCTGCAAACTTGGAAGCTAAGAAGATTCTTTTGCCATATTTTGATCAAGATCCTAAAGTGTAAATATAAAGTTCTGCCAAACAAGATCAGATCTTTGTTAACTGGATACAGATAAAAAAGAAATATGGTACAAATAAAAAATTTTTAAAAAATGTATTCTGACTTAAAATCTTAAAGTGTGAGGTAAATTGATTTTCAATTTTTGTTTGATTAAAGATTTTGTCTTTATTTATTCCTTCTCTAATGTTCTTTTTTTATATTTATCCAAGTGTCTGACCTTACAGCATTTTTCTTCTTTCTGAAGAATTTCTTTTGAAATTTCTTAAAAAGCAAGTGCACTGGTGAAAAATTTTCCTCTACCTTTATTTGTCTGACAAAGTCATTATTTCTCTTTCACTTAGAACGCTAATTTTGCTTAATGCAGTATTCTAGGTTACTAGTTTTTTTTTTCCTTCTGTCAAAACCTTAAATATTTCACCACAATCTCTTCTTACTTACATGGTTTCTGATGAAAAGGTTGATGTATGTCTTATACTTGCACTTTATAGGTAAGATATTTGTTTTCTATAGCTTTTTTCAAGATTTTCTATTTATTTATTTATTTTACTTTTTGAAGTTTTAATGTGATATGGGTAGGTATAGGGTGTTTTTTGTATTTATCACTCTTGGTGTTCTTTGAGAGCCTGGATCTGTTGTTTGGTGTCTCATTAATTTAGTAAAATTCTCAATTATTATTGCTTCAACTATTTCTTTTGTAAATTTCTTCTTCTTTTTTACTCTGATGTTTCCATTATGTATATGTTATACATTTAATAATTGTTCCACTTTTGGGACATATTGTTCTTTTTTATTCTTTTTCTCTGTTTGTATTTCAGTTATGGAAGTTTTACTAACATTTCTTCAATTTTGCCAATTGTTTTTAGCCATGTCCAGTGTATTGATGAGCATATCAAAAGTATTCTTCATTTCAAGTACCAAGTTTATTTTTATTTCTAACATTCCCTACTGATATTAGAGCTGCTGTCCCTCTCCTTATGTTACCCATCTATATTTGCATATTATCTACTTTTTCCATTAGAGCCCTAACCATATCAATCACAGTAGTTTTAAATCTGCAGTTTGATAATTCCAATTTTCTCTCCCATATTTGACTCTAGTTTTGATGATTGCTCTGTTTCTTGAATTTTTTATGTTTCCTTTTAGTATGTCTTATAATTTTTTAAAAGCCATCATGATGTTCTGAGTAAAAGGAGCTGAGAGCAGTAAATTTTTAATATGTTTTTATGTTTATCTGACTAAGAATTAAGTTCTGTTTAATATTTGCTGCAGTAGATATCAAAGGTTAAAATTTCTTTTTTTTTTTTTTTTTTTTTTGCTTTGCTCTAGTCTGTTGTCCTTGGGTTTCCCTAGGGCCTTCTTCTTAAATAATATCTGAGATGTACCATTCTTTCAATTGTATCTCGCTGGTACTATACTGGAGCCCTATTGATGCGGTGATCAGATATGGTGAGGTTATGGTGGGGCAGTTGTCTATAGTCCTATAATTAGGTCTGTCTTTCAGTGAGCCTGTGCCCCTAGCGGGTGACTTGCTCGGGTGCTTCTTTGGTTAAATGGGAAAAGTAGATGGGTTGGAATTGGGTATTTTCTTCTGCCCAGTTGGAAGACTAAAATGGAGGTGGGCATTTCTCTTCTCCAAGCCAGCGAGGCTTTGATAAAACAGTTCCCAGCGAGAGAGGGCCTGGTTAGGGAGAACAAAAGGAGTCGAGTTTGTTTCAAAGTGACTGCTTTTCCCCTTTCCGTGCTAGAAGCATGAAGGGATTTTCTTTGAGCTTAACTGTGAGAGTCCATGAGGGCTCCTTGAGGTGAAACTCACTAACAGTTGGGCCTCTTAGAGTTTTTATCTCTCAAACGTGACTACACTGACGCACTAGCAATTTGTCTATTACATGAAAAGTAGTTTAAGTTTTTCTACTTTAGTACTGGTTACAGTGAAGTTTATGTACTTGGGCTTCTGTTCTAGTATATTGTCTGTATATTATGAGGGAGAAAAGAGAAGGCAGTTAGCTGTGGATGAACACTATTTAGTGGTTTGAGGAAGATGCATCTGAACAGACACTGGAGTGATGTGCACAGACCAGCAATGTGATCAGGGTGTTCAAAAAAAATGAAAAAGCAAGTGAAAAGTTTTATACCCAGAATAAGCTCAGCTTATTCAAAGAATGGCAGTAGAAAAAACATAGAATAGCAGCAAAGTAAGTGAGTAGTCTTTGAGAAACTGAGGTTGCATTGTAAGGATATCAGTGGTCAGGACATCTCAGAATAATGACTAAGATAAGAACAAAAGAAATATTGCAAAGTGCATTTTTTTAAATCACTGAAGAATTGGCAATATTTACTTAAAATGCAGTCTATGGCTTTTCTTTTTAAGAAACTGTAAAATTTGGCAATACTAAGTGACGTATCCTCGTGCACTGGTCTGTTTGTCAGAGTCCCAGCTTGCTCTGCCCCCTTATGTGTATTATTTTCTTTGACTTTGTAGCCCCATTTACAGTAATGTTTTACAGTCTTGCATTTTCTGTAGTACTTTTGCACAGGATGTAAGTAGATGTCCTGAAGGAAAAATATTAATCATAAAAACAAAATAAAATATTTAACATACAAAATCCATATTCAATTAAATTTGGGAAATTATGTTTTAAAAGTTTAGACTGAAAATGTTTGATTTTGTTTTGTGTTTAAAATCAACTTTATTGAAGTAAGCTCTAAACAAAACAAAATACTCCCGATTTGAATTTACAGGTCAGTATGTTTGATAAATATACACAATCCACTAAAAGCTCCGTCATAAATACATAGGCATTTCCATCACACACAGCTTCCTTAGCCTTTTCCTAAACATCCTCCCTCCACCCACAAAAGCCTCTGGAAATCATTGATCACCTTCCTGTAACTATAAATTTGATTCCCCTTTTATACATATTTGTGGATTATCTATTTTCTTTTATGGTTTAAGTGTCATTCATACTAAGAAAACTTGGCTTTTGAAAAGTTTACAAGCATTTTTCTCTTCACTTTTTCTTTCTAAAAGTTCTACAACATTAATTTGAAGTTAAATATATGATAGCTTTAACTATCACATGTAGTTTTAATTTTTGGATATGGTTACAGGCACATGTCATAAACCTTTTCTTCCCCAAATATATATTCAGTTGTTCTAATACAATTTATTGTAACATATTCTCTTCACATTTGAGTTACCCTGACACCCTTATAAAAAATCATTTGACCATATATGTGCATATCAACTCTGGATTTTCTGTTCTGTCCCAGTGAACAATGTACTTACTCCTGTCACAAGCGGTTTTGGCAGCTGTAGCTTTGTAGTAAGTCTTGAAATTAAGTAGTGTATGTGCTCCAAAATTTTTGTACTCTTTTGAAGTTCTTTTGGGTATTCTATGTCATACATATTCATATAAATTTTATACTCAGATTGCTAATTTCTACAGAAGTATTTTTGGGATTTTTATTGGAATTGCAAAGAATCTGTAGACCAATTTGGGGAAAATTTGTATCTTGACAATAGTGAATTTCTAATCCATGAACATGTCATGTCTCTTTATTTATACAGATAATTTTAAATATAAATTTCTCTCAGAAATGTTGTGTAACTTTTCAGAGCTTAACTTTTTTGCACTTATTTCATTAAATTCAAATTTTCATGTTTTAGAATTATAAGTGGTACTTTTAAAATTTCAGCTTCTAATTTTTGTTGTGAGTGTAAAAAATGCAATTGATTTCTGCATAATAACCCCATACCTTAGGACTTTTGTAACATTCATGTGCTCTATAAGAATTTTTGTAGAATTTCTAGTATATTCTAGATACATAATAACATATTTAGTTTTTCTCTCTCAACATGTGTGGCTTTTATTTCTTTTATTGCTTCATTGCCATGGCTATGCCCTCCAGGACAATTGCTAAACAGAATTACTGAGGGCGATGCTCTTCCTCTTGCCTTCCACCTTGGTGGGACAATATTCACTGTTTCACCAGTAAGTCTCATGTTTGTTATAAATTTTTCTTAGATGTCCTTTATCAGATTGAGAAAGTCTCCTTCTGGTTTTTGTTTCCTAAGGGTTTTACCATGAACAGGTGTTGAAGTTTTGCCAAATGATTTTAATGCATCTATTGACATTATTGTTCACATTTTCTTTAATTCTGTTAATAGAATGAATTGCATTCATGACTCTTGAATGTTAAACCAGAATTGCATTTAAAGAATAAACCCCAAATGGTCTTGGTGCATTATCTTTTTAATACATCACTGGATTCAAGCAGCTAAAATTGGTTAAGAATTTTTACATCTATATTACCTATATTCATAAGGCATATTTTGAATTTGAGGAATAATCTGCTGTTCTTTTTATTGATTAAAAAATATTATCATTATAAATATTTTAATTTTTAAAATTTTTCTCTCCTTAATTCCTAAGGAGAGAAACGTAGGTAGAATTTTGTTCCTTACAACACACACACACACACACACACGCGCACGCACACACACACACACACACACACACAGCCTTGGGTATAATTGTGCGGGGTGTTTTTCTTTTGTACATTGTCTTCTTTATTGATTTCTGATCTTATTTTTATTATTTTCCTTATACTTACTTTATTTAATTTGCTTTTCTTTTTCATAGCTTTTGATGTAAAAACTTAGATAATTAATTTTGGGCCTTCTTCTTTTTTGATATAGGCAATTAACTCAAATTCCTCTGTCAACATTTTTTATGCATCACAAAATTTGATGTGTTGTAATTTTCATTTACATTTGTTTCTAAATATTTTGATTGTGATTTCTTTTTGAAACTTGCATTATATAAAAGCATGTTGTTACGTTTTCAAATATTTCCCTGATTTGGTGGTTTCCCAGATATCTGTTGGTTAATACTTTGTAATTTAAGATTTTTTGTTTAAGAGAATGTACCCAGTACAATTTCAGTTATTTATATTTACTTAAATTTTTTATGGCTCTAGCTTGGAAAATGTACCATGTGCAGAGAAATGAGTATATTGTTGTTTGATTGAATGTTGAATTGAAAACTCAATTAGAACAAATTTGTTTATAGAATTGGTAATATCTTCTATATCTTGGAGATTTTCCTATATATTTGTTCTATCAATTGATGAGAGAGGAATGTTAAATCTCCAAATGTATCTGTGAATGTCTCTGATTTATTCATTAAGTTCTCTGTTTTTATTCCAGGTCTTTTGCATATGTAAGTAAATATATTTAGAATTTTATATATTCCTGATGATAGCTTTTTCAAATATGTTTTTCCTTTCTGGTTACTTTTCTCCATATGGCTGTTTTGAGCAATTTGATTACAGTGTGCATTTCTGTAGCTTTGTTTGTTTATGCAGATTTGTTGATGGTCCTGACTCTGTGAGCCGATGGTTTTCATAGATTTGTAATATTTTCGGCCATTCTTTTCTTCAAACATTTGCTCTGGATATTTTCCAACCTGAACTCCCTGATACTTTCTGAAAATCCAATTACACATATGTTAGAACTTTATACTTCTCCAAACCCATTGAGGCCCTGTTCATTTTTATTTTCAGTGATTTTTTTTCCCCCTCTGTGATTCAGGTTGACTTGTTTCTATTATTACCTCTGTCATTTCTTGAACTTTTAT
>RJWJ010030112.1:0-20156 GCA_004363605.1 Indri indri | reverse complement strand
TTTTCCCAGTGCCTCCTAGACCACAGCATCAATGGCCAGAGGTTCTCTGGGGAACTTGGCACTCCTGGAATAAGGAATAAGACACTACACTTCTCTACCAATTTTGTGGTCCAGGACAAAGTTGAAACTCTCAGGACCCAGGGACCACAAGCCAGAGGAAGTTTGCACTGAGCCCAGAGAGTAGCCAGAGGCTTCCATCTTCCAGAAAGGATGATTCCGGGAGGAGTGGAGAGACCAGGAGCACCAAAACCAGCCTGTATGGACCTACATTTCCATTTCTGTACCCTGATTTCCCCAGAAGCAGGGAATGGAGTACTTTGGCTGCTCCCACACACGTACACAGGGGCTCCAGCCAGACTGTAAGGAGAAAGGGATTCAACGCTAGAGTTGGATAAAGCAATATGGAAAGCTCTGAGCAAACACATAAGAAGTACAACGAGATTAGAGAGATTCGAAGAGAGAGGATGAGGGCGACGGGGAAAGTGCAAAGAAGCCAACACATAACTAGTCACGTTGGTGCCTGCCTCTCTCTGGACCTGGGTCCCCATGGTGAATTCCACCAGGGCCCTGACACCCTCCCACGCTCACTTCTTAGGGTTCCACTCTCCTTTCTCTCCACTACAGGATGAAACAGAGTTTGGTATTTTGAGGGTCAGCATAAGTATTTTTTCAGTGACTTTTGAATACTGTTAACCTTTTCTTATAAACCAGTGTTTTTCCCTCATTATGATTTCAAAAATATATATACTTGCCACTCTTTGCTCTTAAAATGCCAGTTGGATTTCTTAATGGCTGTCAGTGCAAATGGGAATGAAGAGAAGATATTTGCCTTGAAGGCAACTAACTTTTGGAGGGGAACACATCTACTCTGTGTATCAAGGGATACCTGTTTTAGACATCAAAGGGGTTATGAACATTCACATTCCTCCCCAAACGACAGCTAGGAATCTTATAAGCAAAGCGTCCAAGTATGACTCACTTGTTAAGTTTGCCGCCTGGGGCAAAAAGTGTCTCATCAACAAGACTTGGGGTTTTTGGTAACTGCCTCTTAAGTGGGTTCAGTTCTTAACCTGGATTTCATATTTTCCTTCTTCATTTCAAATGATTTAATTTCTCAAGAATTAAATTATTTTTAGAGCTCCTCTAAATTAAATGAAGAGTAAATAAAAAGGCCTTAGACAAAAACGGAATAATTTTATTAGGAATATGATAAATGTGAGAGGTTGCAGTAGCCTGAAAATCTCATTATATGCAATTAAGGAGCTACATTAATATAATTGTAGACTTCCTAGCATTTTAGCCAAGCACATACAGTATTTACAGATAATTGCATAGTAAGGGGGAAAATGCAAGCTGCGAGTCTGCCAGGCACGTGACTAACGGTGTCAAATTAAAACCTGCTTGGGTTTCTCCTTGAGTTATTAGCTTTAGAAAGCTTAATTTTTATCTTTTTAAGATGGGAAAATGCACAGGCATGCAAACAAAATGTTTCCTGTTAAAAACCTTACAAAGCACAATGAAATTATAGACACCATTAAAATACAGTAATAGTCATTTGGATAACACTAATTCCAAATTTGTAACTCTTTGACTGGAACTTTACTGAACAGAGAACTTTAAAGAAAATTAGTATTGTAAACAGTATTGCAGTGAGGATGGGTAATGTACATTTATGAGGCCTCTGATATACATGTTGTTTGCCTGAAAAAGATGCTAAAATTACAAAAGAGCCAATAAGAGACAGAAAGATAACAGAAAAAGTGTTTACCTAGGCTGAAAGAAATCTGAGTTAAAATCTACTCAGTGGATAATAAATTATACAATCTTAAAAAAGTGAAAACTCTCTAGATCTCAGTTACCTCAATTATAAAACTCAATGATTAAATTAGATATACCACAAACATCTCTTCGATCTCTAGAAATTCTTAAGATGTTATCTAAATGCTGAAGCAGATGCTGTAGGCTAAATACTTTTCAGCTATCAGGTTGAATTATTAATCTGAATCTGAAAATAATTCTATATGTATTTATTCTTAATAGACTTATTTATTTTTTAGCAGTTTCAGCTTCATGGTACAATTGAGCAGAAGGCACAGATATTTCCCTTACATTGCCTGGCCCCATATATGCATAGCTTCCCTCATTATCAAGGTCCCCCACCAGAGTGGTACATTTGTTACAAGTGATGAACCCACACCGACACATCATTATCATAGTCCATGGTTTATATTAGGGTTCACTTTTGGTATTGTATATTCTATGGATTTGGACAATTATGTGATATGTATCCATCATTATAATATCATATAAAGTGTTTTCACTGTCCTAAAAATTCTCTATGTTTTGTCTATTCATCCCTGCTCCTCTCCCAATCCCTGGCGACCACTGGTGTTTTCACTATCTCCATAGTCTTACCTTTTCCAGAATGTCATATACTTAGAATTGTATGTGTAGCCTTTTCAGATTGGCTTCTTTCACTTAGTAATATGCATTTAAAGTCCTTCCATGTGGCTTCATGACTTGATAACTCATATGTTTTTAGCACTGAATAATATTCCATTGTCTATATGTACCACAGCTTATCCATTCACCTACTGAAGGACAACTTGGATGCTTCCATGTTTGGGCAATTATGAATAAAGCTACTAGGTAAACATCTATGTGCAGGTTTTTGTGTGGAGACGAGTTTTCACCTCCTTTGAGCAAATACCAAGGAGTGTAATTGCTGGATAGTATGGTAAAAGCATGTTTAGGTTTGTAAGAAACCTCTAAACTGTCTTCCAAAGTAGCTGTACCATTTTACATTCCCACCAGCAATGAATGAGAGTTCCTGTTGCTCCACATTCTATCAACATTTGGTGTTATCAGTGTTCTGGATTTGGGCTATTCTAATGAGTATATAATGGTATATCATTCCTGTTTTAATTTGCACTTCCTTGCTGACGTATGAAATGGACCATCTTTTCATATGCTTTTTTCATCTGTGTATCTTCTTTAGTGAAGTGTCTGCTAAAGTCTTTGGCCCATTTGTACAGGGGTACAAATGTTTAGGTTACAGATATTGCCTTTGCCCCACCTGAGTCAGAGCTTAAAGCATGTCCATCCCCCAGATGGTGCACACCACACTCATTAGGTATGAATATACCCATTCCCTCCTCCCTCCCCACCTGCTCAACACCCAATGAATGTTACTATTATATATGAACATAGTGTTGATCAGTTAATACCAATTTGATGGTAAGTATATGTGGTGTTTATTTTTCCATTCTTGTGATATTTCACTTAGTAGAATGGGCTCCAGCTCTACACAGGATAATACAAGGGGTGCTAGATCACCGTTGTTTTTTGTGGCTGAGTAGAACGCTAAGGTATACATATAGCACATTTTATTAATCCACTCATGTATGGATGGTTTGGTCCATTTTTTAATTGGGTCATTTGTTTTCTTATTGTTTAAATAGTTCATTGTATATTTTGGATAGCAGTCCTGTATTAGATATGCCTTTTGCACATATTTTAAGTCCATGGCTTTTTTACTGTCTTGACAGTGTCTTTCACAAAGCAGAAATTATTAACTCTAATGAAGTCTATCTTATCAATTCATTCTTTCATGGATTGTGTCTTTGGTGTTATACCT
Organism: Indri indri; assembly: GCA_004363605.1. NCBI lineage: Eukaryota > Metazoa > Chordata > Mammalia > Primates > Indriidae > Indri > Indri indri. Next base: position 16,519 of record RJWJ010030112.1, on the reverse strand, counting down.
AAAAAGTCATTGCCGAGGTCATCTAGATTTTCTCCTATGTTATCTTCTGGGAGCTTTATAGTTTTGCATTTTACATTTAGGTCTGTGATTCACTTTGAGTTAATTTTTATGAAGGGTATAAGGTCTGTATATAGATTCATTTTTTTTTTGCCTGTGAATGTCCAGTGTTTCCAGCAACATTTTGGGGGGAAAAAAACCTACCTTTTATCCATTGTATTGCTCTATATCTATTTTTAAATAGTTAAACTTTTCATCATTTTAAATTCACCTACCCTCAGATACAATAGGTGCTATAGAATGAATGCTGTGCTTCCCCCAGATTTATATGTTGAAATTCTATCCTCTAATGTGATGATTGATATTAGGAGATGGGGCCTTTGGTAGGTGATTAGGTCATGAGGGCAGAGTTCTCATGAATGGGATTAGTGCCCTTATAAAAGAGGCCCTGAAAGTTCCCTCAACCCTTCTGCCAGGAAAGTAGTTCTCACCAGACACTGAATCTGTCAATGCCGTGATCTTGGATTTCCCAGCCTCCGGAATGATGAGAAATAAGTTTCTGTAGTTTATAAGCCATCCAGTCTATATATTCTGTTATAGCAACCCAAATGGACTAAGATAGTAGGGGAATACTATGGACCAGATATCTGCTATGTATTAGGAATGCTGCTAGCCATTTTCACGTATGCTGAACGTATTTATAGTATGGGTATACTCTATCGGGAAAAACATACCAAATGGATTTTGTGCAGCACCAATTTTACATTTAAAAAGGTTATAATCATTTAAAAGTCATTTAACTTAAATATGTGTCTAAGACCATGGTCATGATCAAATGGTCATGATCACATGGTCAACATGCCTCTATCTGTTGAGTACTGGGTCTGCATTGAGTGCATTGGGCCATTAAACCTCCCAAGCACCCTCCAGGGAAGGTGCTATTATTATCCCCATTTTATAGATGTGCAAAGTAAGCCTTGGAGAAGCTGAGCAACTTGCCCAAGGCCACCCAGCCAGGATATGCAGGAGTCAGGACTTGAACTCAGGTCAGACTCCCAATCTAAAGTTATGTGCAAACCAGTTTACACATGGACTCAAAACAGAGGTTATTCCCTTCCTATTGCCCTCTAATCATTAAAGAAGTTACAGGAAAGTGGATATATAATAGACATCTTTTATCTAATTTCTCCTGCTGAATTCATGAAGAAGTAACTGATCCAGCCATCTTCCCTGCTCCTGCCTCAGAAAGATGGAAAACAAATGTTCTTGCTAAAGGGCTTGGATGGAAGCTATCAACAGGAATGAAATCTCAAATGATAGCTGCCCAGAACCACAGAGCAATACATTTTCACTCATATAGTTTATGGAACATTCATTAATTTTCTTTAACATCAAGTTTAACTTGCAGGAGGCAAGTTGTGTTGTAAAATTGCAAAAAAAAAAAAAAGAGTTAGAAAATGTTGATATGATTGTCTATCTAGCAGAAGGGAGACAATTTTCAGTGAAATAATTGGTACATTTTCCCACTGCATTATATTTCTCAAAACATGCTACTGTGGGAGGAGATTAGCTTCCCCTTTCTTTAGGAAGAAAATGACTTGTCTCCTATAGTGAATAGAACTGTCATTCTAAGAGCTGACAAATGCTAACAACCTTTGGAGGTGCAGTGTGCAAGCATCTAAAAAGCAAATAAAATAAAATGAAGAATCCAGTAACCAAAGAAAGAAAGGTCATGAAAGGAAATAGTGGTACAGGACCCTTAAATGAAAAAAAAAAAAGTATTAGAAGTCTGCATAATGTCAGAAATAACAGAGTCATAATGCTAAAATGAAAGAAAACAAAAATAAATTGTTCCAAATTAAAGTCACATCAATTAGTTTACTTTTCTAGGTTAGGCTCCACAACATCAAATTAAATATAATGGATTCTATTCTGTTTTACTAAAAATGCAGTTGCATTAGGAAGACAATAGAGCTGGCCACTCATTCAAACCACAGATGTTCAAAATAATAGTGTTCGGAGCTAGAGGTGGGATCATTGGGTGAAGCAGCACACGTGCTCCTTCAGGTACCCCTGAACCCTTGGTCCCTGTGGCCCTGGTGGGATTCGAACAAGATTTGGTGACAGAGAAAAATGGACAGGAGACCACAGAATGATACTGGGTGAGTGAGGAGTTCTGGGAGGCAGTCATGACGGAACTGACTGAGGTTCTGGCAGATGGTGGCAGTTAAGAGAAGTTCAGGTCAATCCTGGTCTCCCTTTTTCCTGTCAGAAAAAAACTCTCAAATAATGACATTTTTATGGCAGCATTTTCATTTTGCTGTTCTTTCACCACATAAAAATCCACAACTGACAAAACTCAGATTTTTATCTGTCAAGATAGAGTATTTAGATTCTTATTACCCCCAGTATATTCCCAGCTCCTTGTTATCATAAAACTGGGGGCTGGCGGGGGTGGGGAGGATGTTGCTAAAAACCAAAGTGTCTGTTATATCTTAGAGGAAGGGTCTTTTCTTTAAACAGTGACCAGTGCTGTTCTCTGTTTCATGGATACGTAGATGCTAGAGGTGGAAGAGTCTTCAAAAAATGTCCTGAAGGTTTGTGTAAGAAATGTGGCTCTTCACAAATAACAGCCATAAGAGTAATATGAGAGTATTATCTGCTGAGTGTTTAGTATCTGCCAAGCACTATGCTAAGTACTTGATATATGTGACGCTACCTACTTTTCATAATTCTATAAAATGTGCTATTACCATGCTCATTTGAAGATGAAGAAATAGAGCTTTAAAGAGTCTCAATCCTTACTCGAGATGCAGCTGGTAATTGGTCAAGTTTAAATTTGGTAATTTTTTATTGGAAGCCAGACATTGTGAATTTTAAGTTGTTGGGTGTTGGATATTTTTGAATTCTTTTTTTGACCTTTGTTCAAGAATATAGTTAAGATATTTGGGAGCAATTTGATTCTTTTAGGTCTTGCTTTGAAGCTTTGCTAGGCAGAACCAGAGCAGTATTATTCAAGGGCTAATTATTCCCCATTACTGAGGCAAAATTCCTCAGAACGCATTACCTGATGGCCCATGAATTATGAGATTTGCTTTTCTGGCCGGGGGGAACAGAAATGGTCCCAGCCCTGTGTGAGCTCCTATCATTGTCCCTCTAATCCTTTCAGGGGGTTATATCCCTATCCTTGCACGGTTACCTCAGGCGAATGCGCTGGTGAGTACTCAGCTAAAGACTCAAGGGGACCCTCAATAGCTGCGGTCCCCACGCCCCACTCCAATCTGTTAGGAACCCGGCCGGCAGGAGGTAAGCCGGGATGAGCGAAGCTTCATCTGTATTTACAGCCGCTCCCCACCGCTCCCATCACCACCTGAGCTCTGCCTTCTGTCAGATCAGCAGCGGCGTTAGATTCTCACAGGAGCGCAAACCCTACTGTAAACCGCGCTTGCAAGGGACCTGGGATGCCCGGTCCTTATGAGAATCTAATACCTGATGATCTGAGGTGGAGCTGAGGTGGAGCTGAGGCAGTGATGTTAGCGCTGGGGAGCGGCTGCGAATACAGATTATCATTAGCAGAGAGGTTTGCACAATAAATGCAATGTGCTTGAATCACCCCGAAACCATCCCCGCCCTCCCCGACCATGATCCGTGAAGAAATCGTCTTCCATGAAACCAATCCCCGCTGCCACAAAGGCTGGGGACCACTGCTCTACAGATCTCCAGAGTTCTGTCTCCATGCAGCTCTCTTCTCTCCAACACTCCACCCTGGGAGCTCTAGCCTTGGCCTCTCTGGACTCTTAGCTCTGTCTCCTCAACCCAGGGAGACTGCTCTGCTGTGCCTCGTTCCCTTTTCAGCACCTCAGCCCAGAAATTCACTTCAGGTAGTAGTAAGTGGGACAATTGTAGCACTCACTTTGTTTCCCATCTCTCAGGGATCACTGTCCTTCATGGTCTGATCTAACGTCTTTAAAACTGTCCAACATCATATATGTTGTCTAGTTTTGTAGTTGTTTCAAGAAGAAAGGTAAATCTAGTAACTAACACGTCATCTTGGCCAGAAGTAGATGTCCTCAGGCTCAGATTTGAAGCTAAGCATTTCAGTTTCGGAACCTGAGCCCATAACCACTACCCTACCTTTTATGAAATAGTTGGGACCAGAAAGGTTGAATGACTTACTAAGGCATGCACCATAATAAACCAAATGTCTTTCCTTATGTTTCTTTGGAAAATATCATTATTTGTACAATGCTATTAGAAGACGGTAGGAGAAATACATTCAGATCCACAGTTTAATCCTCTGTGAAATATTTTCCACTAGGCTCAACTACCCGATTTTCCTATGAGGGAATGCTCACATTTTTCTAGTCCCCTGGAGATCATCCATAGACATTTTAGGAAAAGTGCATGGAACATTTTTTATGCTCATGAATCTCACATCATTACCAGCACAGGTCATGATTCGGGTGGGGCTTACCAATGTCTCTGATCATAGGAAAAAATCTGAGCAGTGTAGATATATCTCACTTTATCCATATAGCTATTCCTAAAGAGTTGTTCTTAAATCAAATTGGAATAAATTTAATGATTTAAAATGTACCAGGGAAGGTTTCTGTTTAAAATACTAGTAATATTTTTGTGAATAAATCAAAACCCCCTTAGTTGTGACTAGGCAGTGTAGCATTGTGGTTAAGGGTGTAGGTTTTGGAAACTGGCAGGCCTAGGTTCAAATCCCAGATTACTAGTTTTGTAACCTTTGTCAAATCACTTAATTCATCAAAGCCTCAAATTCTTCTATTAAATGAGGATGATAAAAATTACCCTCTTGGGTTGTTGAGCGGATTTGGTAGCTAATCCTGATAAAATTGCACAGCACAAAGTCTGATGCTGAGCACCAAAAAAAGTTAACTATCATCAGAATATTTATATAGAAAAATGAAAAATCCACACAATCATAGGAAATGAGAAATAAGAAGTGGTCATCTCTGGTTAAAAGTCCTTCTGAGCATATGCTGGGTTTTAGTCTAATTTTAAATATACCAAATGTTAGACCACCCAACATTTTCTTAGAAGAGTTTTATAATTAAAATAATTCACCCTGGTATCACTCTCTTTAAATTTTCATTTATTTAATGTCATTCATAAATACTTATGTACCATGGTAACTAATTCCATAGTGTTCATATCTTCTGGATATTATTAGATAACTATCTCAACACATCACACTCTTAGTTATCATCTCAATCAATCTCACACGTTTATTTAATTTCAGATTTCTAACTTACATCAATCAAATCCTTTAGCACTAAACAATCCTATCATTTTCCATAAAAATACTTTTAAAAAAGCATAATAATTCAGGGAATGCATCCCTCAAAATAATCGGAAAAGGAAAATTTCAATGTTCTTTTTAATCTGCTATTACTAATTCATATATAAACATATCATATTTCAGACCAGCAATTTATATCATTCTATGAAAGCAGGTTAGACCTAAAAGAATTGATCCAGCAAACCTAGAAGATTAAGTATAATTATTATAATAACTTTTTCTTAGAATTTCCTAATGCATCCGTTTGAGAATTCTAAGTATATTTAGAGTTGCCTGTATTTTCATTTAATAAATCTGTCAATCTAAGTATGTTTGAAATAGGCATATGCTTATATATTCACAGTCTAGAAAAGGCTATATGTGAACATAACTGTGCAAGTTTTGGTAGAATAGTTAAGAATTTGGTGGTTGTCAATGTATAAAATATGAATATTTATGATATCTGAACACATCTTTGTATAATATCTCTTTCCCTGGTGATTCCAACAAGTTTTAATACAACACAAATGTAAAATGTCATCACCTTATTTAAATAGTCTCCAAATCAAACACTGAGATGGTAAATGAAGGCAAACTTAGTCCTCATGTCTGAAATATCTTGTCATCAGATGAATCATTACTTTATGCTAGTATCCTTTCTGGCATCTTGCAGACAATAAGAGGTTCACGCCAAAGCCAACATCAATTAATTCAAGATGGAAAATTTCATGTGACACTATCAAACACTTTACCAAAATTGAGATAGATTGCATCTACAATTTCACATTACTTTTGTCTACCGATCTTGTAGCTCTATCAAAAAAAGCAATCAAGTTTGTCTGGCATGGTTTGCTCTTTTTAAATTCCTATTTCATAATGTCCAATATCATTATCCTTATATGTTTCATCAATGCTTATAGATTTTCTATTAATATTCACTCTGTTCTTTTACTATAGGTTTGCCTTGCTTTCGCTAGATAATTTTTTCTGTGTTGTTCATTTTTTAACGAACAACAATAATCATTATCATTAGGATAATGTTCCAGCAATTATTCCTCATATTTGGGCTGATAAAGGGACTCAAATCAATTCTACAAATACTTATGGCACATTTGCTAATTGCTTCTTACTCTGCCAGGCATTGCAAAGAAGGGGGACTGGGAGCAGGAAACTTTCCTCTGGAAGCGTTGATCTCACTAAGGAGATAAAATGCAGACAACTGGGATTCTGCATTCATTAGTACCCAGTGTTTTGTAAACTCTAGTAGGCTTTAAAAAAATGTGTACTATTAAAATTCAAGCTTTCATGCCTTCAATTTAGAGGTTCTGATTCCACATTTGCAATTTTAACAAGCACCCTCAAGTGATTTTGGCACAAGCATTTCTTAAACTACACTTGGAAAAAACTGATCTGGACGGTCAAGTATCATAGGATCAGAATGGAGTTTAACCATTATAGGTCAATATACAAAAAAACTTCCCAGCAGAATCAGGACTTTAGAGATAATAGATTAACAGAATTCTTACAGTATTACCTGAGAATGTGCTGGAATTGTTTTGAAATAGACTTGATTCACAAAGGTAGACAATGTTCATACACTCTGATCGTCTGCTCTTTGAGCAAACCAATTAGGCAATAAAGGATTGATGTTACTAAATAAAGTTAATACAGACAATAAAGGATTAATAAAGTTAAATAAATTTATAATAACTTACCCATGCAAAAATAAACACGTATCCCTGTCAAAGGAGCTACAACAAATCGTCACTGAGAAGCATTTATCTGGCTTGTTTTCACATTACATACATTCCAGAACTTGGGAATTTATCAAGGTTTTAGTGACAATTCAGAAAGCGATACTTAGAGATAATTTCAGAGTCACCAGGAGATTTTTATCCCTGGGGTGTTTAAACACGATTACTCTAGATTCGTAAGGTATCAAATAAAAATGGTTTGAACACATACAACTGCCTTTCTCCAAATATTTCAGAATGTTCTACTGCATTATTCTATTCCTTGTCCTATCCACGTAAAACCAGCGTATTAGTGTCCAAGAAAGAAAATAGTATTTAAAATAGAAGGGATTTAATCCTGGAGGGAATTTGTTACACAGGTGATGAAAGAGATGAATTAGCCAAGGAGGACAGTGAAGGAACCGGAGACTGGCAACACGGGAAGCCTCTTCCCCTAAACTGAAGGGACAAGGGAGCCGGCAGTGTGGCTGCAGCAAGAGCGATGGGGGCTTGTCTGAAGGACCTTCTAGAATAATGGAGGAAAAGCATCTGAGGCAGAGAGAGGGGAAGAAACAGCCTGACTTCTCCCTTCTCCCCACTCTCCAACCTCCCGCAAACGCTTCCCAGGGCTGATGCCGAATGCCAGCTGACGTCTGACCGTGGACACGCAACACACAGAGATCAGGCCTCTATTAGGCAGAACACAGCAGGAAAACAGCAAGGAAGGAGTCTGAGAGCAAATAAGTCGAGGACTATCCAGGAAAGGTCATGGTGGTGGTGGTGTGGTTATTAGTAGTATTTTTATAGCGTTTCTTTAAAATGGAGAAATTGAGTTTGCACAGGGATTTCGTAATTTTTATAAATTCTCAATCCAGTGCTTCAATTATTCAACAATTCATGCTGCATCCAAATAAATTACATTTCATCCTTTTATTCTTCACCACTCTAGTTTCATATGAATTAAAATTCAATGCTTGAATAAGCTTCATTATTCTTTTTATAATATTACTAAATGCAAATCCTTTGTTCCTACTTAGCTCTCTTACCTATATGTCAGGGGATATTCCATATCATTTCCGATATTTTTTAAAAGTGTCCAAATGTTTACTTCATCTTTTTTTTTTAAATGTGCATTTCTAAAGAACAACCTAAACCATTTAGTTGCCATAATTTTGCTCCCATCTGCACTCGTTAATGGAAGTTTCTGGTAATTTCTATTCCTTCAGCAGAAGGCCATACATTAGTCCCTTTAGCCCATTTACCTAGTAGGAAGGATGTACTCAGAAACAAATTTTGGTATTCCTCTACCCAGAATACTTGATCATATTAATTAAGCATTAAATGGAGCCTTATATCTAACAAAGTGTTTTACATATGGTATGTGTGTGCATTTGCGGATGTGTGTGCCTGTAAACAGAAATGTCTTCAAGGAGGAGAAACAAAGAAACATAATTGTAGGACCTGGTGTTTCCATCCCTGTATTTCTGCATAAATGCATAAATGCAACACATAAATGATTTAACACTGATATAATCATGTTCTCAGAACACACCATTCCCTTCTGTCACCAACAGTTACCCAAATTCCACAGGTTGTGTTTCAGTTGACCCTGACTTCTCCTTAATACCTAATTTCTAGTCTCATCAGATCAGTTTCCACACTGACCACTCAACACCCCCATACTCAATGTGTCCACGATTTTTCTAGTCTACTTTTCCCCACACTGCACTAGCCATGACCCCTCCACTCCTCAACTCCCTATCTAGGTCCTATCTCCTTCATGCAATTCACCACAGTCAACCAGCCCAGAGGGATCCTTCTCCTTCCTCCTGAACTCCTACTAGACCTCATGTCTATGGCTTAACTGTCTATTCATTATTATATTTATGTGTATTCTCAAAAGTCCTTTAAATTCTTGAGAACAGGGCCTGTAGTTTATTTACATCCTACAAACATATAGGAATACTCAGCAAAGAACAAGTACCCGAAACATTTCACTGAATGCCACTGAAGTTTCATAATCAGTTTTTGAAGCCACCAAAACATGATGAAGACAAAAATAAATGATGTTATATAGTGCAAAATCTGAAAGACCAGTTGAGAGACCAGTGACCTAGAGAAGCAGAAATAAATCACTTTCAGGTATGCAGGAGTAGATCTCCTCTAAAGAAACTTCTCATTCGTTTTAGGGAAGTTTCCAAGACATTTTTCCATTTGGAAAAAAAAAAAAAATCATAGCCTTATCTTCGCTGATGAAATTTCTTTTGTTTTAGCCAGCAATATATTTTTGCTGCCTCTCACATCTTGAAAAATAACTCTGAGGAATTTCATCTCATAGTCACTCTTTATCAACTGTCTTCTATCCAGTCTTAATTCAGTTTCATTAAGAGGATCAAATCTAAAGTCCATCTGTGCCTCTTATTAGGTGTTCACTAAATGTGATTCTAAAACTCAAGTCTCATGGTATCATCATTCTCAGAGCCTCTTGAAGGTCAATGGGGCTTAAAACAATGACAATTAAACACAGTGGCTTCCCCTCAGGGTGTTCCCTTCCCCACCACCTGCACCCTATCATGCTGGTCTATTTCCTCATTTAAGCCTCTCAATTGCCAATATGTCTTCAACTTAAAAATCAATTTTCTCCCTGTTTCGGTTTCTTTTTCACAGTTGCTTCTTCATTTAATCTTCAGGGTCATCTCAATCCCCGTAAATCTAAACATAGCAATCAAATGTCTCATCTCTTTAAAATGTCTTGCCACAGGTTGGGCACAAATCCCCTCTCCTGATTGATTGAGCAATTTAAAAGAAAGATGGCGCTCAGAGGAAATTGTATCTCCAGAGAAAAGGACGTTTCATCGGAAACATGGGGGTGGAAGGACAGCTTTTTGTTTTTGTTATTGAAAGGGTTTATATTTTAATCTTTGCTCTAGGAATGCTTTTTCTTGATAAAACAATTTTGCCATTTTGAAATGAGATCCGGAACATCAAGGTTTGGATAACCTACTACAAGAATTTTATTTACGAAAATGAGACTCCTGCTAAACCTGAAGTGGACTTAGTCTTATCTATATAGACAGCTACTAGACCACTTAAAATGTCTGCAGTAGGCTTCATGCTAGAGTTCTCGGTTTCTATGCTTATTTATTTTTTTCTAAACAAATGTTTAGTGAGGACTTGTGACTAGCAAGGCATTCAACAAGGCACCTGTCTTGGTCCACTCGGACTGCTATAACAAAATACCTTAGACTAGGTATAGTAATATATGAACAACAGAAATTTATTGCTCACAGATCTGGAGGCTGGGAAGTCCAAGATGAAGGTGACAGCAGATTTAATGTCTGGTGAGGGCTTGCTCTCTGCTTCCAAGATGGCACTGTCTTGCTGTGTCCTCACACAGCTTGCAGAAGGGAGCAAGGGAGCTTCCTCAAGCCTCCTTTTTAAGGGCACAAATCCCAGTCATGAGGGTAGAGCCCTCATGACTTAATCACATCCCAAAGGCCCCACTTAGTACTATTACCTTCTTAATACTATCACCTTAAATTTAAAGGTTTCAACATGTCGGTTTTGGGGGGGACACCAACATTCAGATAATAGCAGTGCCATAGGGCCAATTAGGATTAATATGACTTAGCCTCTGTTCTCAGTGACATAGGTGTGATGGGCATGAGTACAAATAGCTATAAGGAAAAGCAGTATGTGGCAAGTAGTGTACAGGTGTACCTCATTTTATTGCACTGTGCAGATACTGCATTTTTTTTACAAATTGAAGGTTTGTGGCGACCCTGTGTTGAACAAGTCTATTGGTACCACTTTTCCAACAGCATGTGCTCACTTTGTGTCTCTGCCACATTTTAGTAATTCTCACAATATTTTAAATTTTTCATCATTATTATATCTGCTAAGGTGATCTGTGATCAGTGATCTTTGATATTACTATTGTAATTGTTTTGGGGTGCCATGAACTGCACTCATATAAGACAGTGAGCTTAATCCATAAATGTGTGTGTTCTGACTGCTCCACAGCCTGGCCACTCCTCCATCTCTTTTCCTCTCCTTGGGCCTTCCTATTCCCTGAGACACAAAAATATGGAAATTAGACCAGTTAATAACCCTACGATGGCCTGTAAGTGTTCAAGTGAAAGGAAGAGTGACTTATCTCTCACTTTAAATCAAAACCTAAAAATGATTAAGCTTAGCAAGGAAGGCATGTCAAAAGCCAAGATAACTAGACAGACCTCTTGTGTCAGTTAGCCAAGTTGTGAATGCAAAGGAAAAGTTCTTGAAGGAAATTGAAAGTGCTACTCCAGTGAACACATGAATGATAAGAAAGTGAAACAGCCTTATTACTAATATGGGAAAAGTTTTAGGGGTCTGGATAGAAGACCAAACCAGCCACAACATTCTCTTAAGCCAAAGCCTAATCCACAGCAAGGCCCTAACTCTCTTCAATTCTGTGAGTTATGTTGAAAGTCTTAAGAGTGAGTGACAAACATTGATTGAGTGATCAGACTAATGATTATGGCATCATGAACAGCGATGTGTGTTCTAAAGGTCCTGCATTCTCAAGAGGACTGATGTAGATCCAACAGTTGGGAATGTGAATTTGGGCTGAAACCTTAAGGATGGATAGGACATGACAAGGCTGAGAGCCTGGGGAAGAACATTCCAGACATGGCCAAAGAATGAAAAATTGCTTTGGGAGCTTTCAGAGGGAAAAATTCTTTTGGGGGCAGGAGAAAGCGGAGGGGGTGGAAAGGATGCCTCCTAAGTGGGTAGACCATTAGCAGTGGGCTTCACTAAGGGCAGGACTTCACCAAGCAAGATGACAGGTAGGAGATTGTCAGCTAAAGAAGGCCAAGGCAGGCCAAGAAGAGCAGTGTTCAGGGAAAACAAATAGCACGATTTAGTTAGGTGATGCATGGAATTCAGGGAAGACACTGGAAAGGGAAGGAGAAAGGAGACCCAAACAGGAGGGCCCCACATATCTGGACTAAGAGGTTTGAGATACATACACACACACACAGAGTGTCTCACTTTGTCACCTAGGCTAGAGTGCATTGGCATCATCATAGCTCACTGCAACCTCAAACTCCTGGCCTCAAGCCATCCTCCTACCTCAACCTCCCAAGTAGCTGGGCCTACAGGTGCACAGCACTACACCTGGCTAATTTTTTTCTATTGTTTTTTTTTTTTTTTTTTTTTTACAGACGGGGGTGTCACTTTTGCTCAGGCTGGTCTCGAACTCTTGACTTCAAGCGATCCTCCCATGATGGTCTCCCAGAGTGCTAGGATTACAGGTGTGAGCCACCGCACCTGGCCAGGTTTGATTTTTTTCTTCCCTTTTTTTTTTTTTTTTTTTTTAGGCATGTAATGGAAAATCACTGAAGGCTTCAGAGCAGGGCTATCACATGATTGGAATTGTGTTTTAGGGATATCAATCTGAATTTGGGAGGTAGAAGTAGGAATGGAAAGGGAGATACAGATGTAAGAGCAGTCACAAAAGTAGATCAACAAAATGAGTCTTTAAAGGAGGTTTTAGGAATTCAGGAGCTCTAAAGAAATTTTATTTTGAGAAAGAAGAAGAAAGAAACTAAGATAAATTGAAACATCACTTCTAGATCTTATGCCAGGAGCTTCTCATGAACTGTTTTATTTAATCCCCAGAAATCCTCAAAGTGGGTATTATTATCCTTTTCACACTTATACATCCTTAATGTTATCCTTATATATATGAGAAACTGAGGCTCAGAGGAGTTAAGTAACTTGCCAAAGAGCAAGATGTTAAGTTTTGGAGCAGGAGTCAGCAGAGGGGGTGGCTCTAAGCTCATTTTACTTCAAGACAAAAATAACACTCTAAGGTCTTCTTATTTCCCAATTTTACCCCATCCACCATTCCTCAGACTCTATTGACATTCAAAAAGGATTCTCAGTGTTCTGCAAACCTCTGATTGAATATGAGAAATTCCCAAAGGGTCCCCTAGCCAATGTCACACATATTCATCTATGAGATAAGACAGAGAAGATCTCTGATAAAACATGCAATTGGAAAAGTAGGGGAAAATAATTCATTTCTCAGCTACCTGGTCCATCTCTCCCTGAAATTGTAATGGCAGGGCATTTGCAGGATGCAAAAACCAGTTAGTGGATACCATACATTAACTTTCACTTTGTTGTTTTCATTTTCCCTGTAGGGATCGAAAGATGAAGAGCTCTTGTTGAAGCTGGTAACGTCCTAATTACTTAATTATTAACAGTGAAAATCTGAGTTTCAAAGTTGTTTAATGGTCATGCAATAAACCAATGTGAAATGACTGTTGCTCAGGTCTCCAAAGAGTTGAGTGATGTCACAGTTACTGTTATTTCCAAAATGAAAACAGAAAAGCTATGACTACAATGTTGCCTGGGATTCCCAGTCATCCAGTGAACAGGTAAAATGCCTTTCAGGTTTGGACGGGTGTCAAGGAGAGGATTGTTATGTAACAAGTTTTGTTCCCCAACCAGTCTTTGTCATTGCTGGGAAATATAAAGTTGATTATCAGGCAGAAGGAAAAAAAAAATGAACCAATTATTGAGCATATTGCATTATGCTTAGAGTTGTTTTCTGTCTCCTGTTACCACCACTGGCTGTGAATTTCAGCATTAATTATGTAGGGGCATCAAAAGTGTACTGATAGTATAATTTGAAGACATTACACCAAGTATCTCCACTCCAGCTCATCATGCTTGGCAACAAATAGGAAGGTAAAATGCAAAGTAGCCATAGAAAAGGAGAAGGAACAAATGAATAATAAATACACAATTTTATATTAGTCATGGGAACAATGGGAACCCATCCACAAATAAACTACACTGGCCACGATTCTCCTAAGGTTCATCCACAGAGCAGTAACACCATTAAGAATGAGAGGTCCAGTAGATGGCTTTATTTCTGGACAATCACTGAAAGAAAGCATTTCAAGAGGACTTGGCCATACAGAACATTTTAGAGTAATACTTATTGAGGAAGGTTGGCTTTCAAGGATCTGAGGAAAGTAGCCCCTAAAAGGGTTGGTTCTGGCACAGACCTCTCCTCCTTCATAGAGAAAATGGAAGCCATCAGAGGAGGTTCTCACAATTTTGACCATATCCACAAATCTGCCCGCAGCTCCATGTGCCCTCTCCCCCTCCCTTCTAACATGGAGGCGACAACCTGCTCCAGTGGAAAGTCACTCCTGAATGCACTTCGGTTCTGTCTCTTCCCACATTCAGGTTCTCCTGGTTATTACCTCTCTCTTCTTAAGGTGTCATTGCCTGTTCTTTTCTCCCCTCCTCTCTCTCTCTCTCTCAATCTTCCCCACCAGCCTCCCAGCATTTAACACGATCAAGTCTCTTCCATATTTAAAAAAAAAAATCCATCAACTCTCCATCCAAACTTGGGCTAACAATATTTCTTTCTTGCCCTTTTCTGGACCACTTGTCCTGCCCCACTTTCCTTATCTCCTTCTTACTTTTCATGTCCCTTAAATCTGGACCACTACTTTGCACTCCACCAAAACTTCTCTTTGAGATCCCACTGTCCCCATGTTGCTAAATCCAATGGTCACTCTTTGCATAATTTTCTGCCCTCTCAGCAGCATGTGACGCTATTGACCAGTCCATTCTTCTTGAAATTCTCTTTTCTCATAACAGCACATGCTCTTAAGTTCTATTTCTGCCACTTTGGCCACTTCCCATCTTCTACTGGTCTTCTAATTTTGATATTTCTTTGGGCTCTGAGTAAAGCACTCCTCTCGCTTAAAGGAGCTTAGACATTCCTATGATTTCAAGTACTATCCTGAGGCTAATGCGTTTTCAGTTGCTATTTCCAGATCAGAACTGACTTCCAAGCTCTGATACCTCTGACGGCCAGTTGGATTTCTCCACTTGGTGTCTCATAAGTATCTTAAACTCAATATGTCTAAAAAAGAACTTAATTTTTCCCCTCAAAAATTTGCTTCTCTCTTGGCCAATGGTATCACCAAGTATCCACTTACTCAAGTCAGAAATCTAGGAATGATGTTGGACACCTTTTTCTCTTCTCTCACCATTCACATTAAATCAACCATCAGTCTATCAATTTATTCCACAAACACTTATTGAGCCAATCATCTGTGTTAGGAGATATGGGGAACAGGATAGACAAATCCCTCATGGAATTTAGAGTTTAGTGAGGAAAACAGTAGTTGCTAAACAAGTAAAGAAACTAATTAGAAAGCAGGAACTACAAGAAAAAATAAAATGGATTGAAAGATAACCATGTTTGGACTAGAGTCAGGGAAAGGAAGAAAGAAAGAGGCATATGGCACTGACATGTTTTGGAAGGTAGAATTGAAAGATTTTCCTGATAGATTGGATATAGGCATTAAAGACAAGAGTGGAATTAAAGAAGATCCCGGCTTCTTAACTGAGTATCTAGGTGGATGGTAGTGCTGTTGACTCAGGTGCTGGAGATGGGGGAATCAACACATCAGTTTTTGATGTGTTGTATTTGAAGTCTCTGTTAGACTTCCACAGGGGTTTGTCAAATAGGCAGGTGGGGCCATAACCTGGAACTTCGAGGAGAGGTCTAAGCCTGAGACACAAACTTGTAAGTCCACAGCAAATAAAACACAAAATAACCTAGAAGAACAGTGTAGACACTGCACTACAGAGAGAGAAGGAAAGTCATCCCAGGATCAACCCTCATGAATTCCATCGCAGTTGGTTAAAAGGGAGAATAGTTCAAAAGATATGGAAAGAAGTAGATTTAAGGAGGAGAAATGGATAAAAACAGACCTAGAAGGAGACAAGTAGGTAAAAGGAGAAAACAAGAAAAAAATGTAGACACAAAAGTCAAGAGGTCAACTACTAGAACACTGTCAAATGAAAAGAGAACAGAAAAGTGTCCACAGACTCAGAAACTTGAAGTGGCTACAACCACGACAGAGGCAGTGTTAGAGGAATGATGAAATCATAAAGCAGAAAACCTATAGCTCCATTTTTCTAAACATTTCCCAAGTGTACCTAATTCATTACATCCTAATTCAGGGTTAAACCCAGTATCATCATTCAACATGTATTGCTTTTGCATCTCCTTGAATGTATTTGCCATCCCACATCCAGAACAATCCTGGCAAACAATTCTGAGCATGTCACTCACCTGTCCCATCTAGGATGCAGACCAAGTTCCTTATGATGGCTTCAACGGCCCCCACCATCTGACCCCCACCTGCCGCTTCACTCTCACTTCATTCCACTCACCCTTTCAAGTTCAGAGCATCAGCCATATTGAACATCTAAGATTCCAGGTACACCCAATATGAGGGACATTCCAGGATCGATTCTAAGTCAGGGCAGAAGTAGTAAAACGAGAAAAGCTTGTGCATGTAAGCTCAAAGGTATGTGTGAACCAGGGAAGTGTTGTACAGTTGAACTGACTCTTCTTTCCGAGTCTTGTTTTGTTTTTTTTTTTTTTTTTTTTTTA
>RJWJ010030111.1:0-20176 GCA_004363605.1 Indri indri | reverse complement strand
TAGATGTAAATCTAGAATACCTGAGAGAAAGCAAAGCTTCCTCCTCCCACCCACCCTTCCAAAGACTACATAAAGTTTTTCCAAATCTGCAGAGAAAGGAAGAAAGTTAGAGAGAAAGCAAGAAATGCGATGCTAGGGCGGCTCCCTGGGAAAGAGGGGCCCTGCGTTCTGCCTGGCCCGGGGAGGAGCGAGGTGCTGGGAAGCCGCAGCTGGGTGGTGTCTAGCACACAGGTTAGAGGCAGCCTCACAGAGTTAATTCCAGAACAACAGGAAGCAGAACAATTCCCAGCCCTGGCAGGTTAGCCTTCTGGTGTGAAGGACCCTAGAGAGGGCCAAGAAGTTTCTCCTGCCCCAGAGTGGTACAAGAGTAGCCGAATCACATTTCATATCCAAGGACACCAGAGTTAGCTGAGAGCCAGCCAGACCTGAAGAGCCTCATGGTTGAAGTGAGGAAAGTGCAGAAGTGACCTTGATGGAGCAATGACTGATGGCCAGGAGGGAGCAAGGGCCTGGCAGCGGGTGCCGGCATGGATAGATCCAGACCACATGCCCCTCCCCGGCCATCCTTGTGCCACAGAATCCCTGGAATAGATGTCACCCATGGGAAATCGGGGGGAGGGAGACCCAGGTCACTTCCAATACCTGACGAAATGGAATCTCTTAATAGAAATTAAGCTGCCTTGCACAGCTGAGTTTGTGGACCAACATACTACAGCAATTCGTACTTGCTATAGTATTTTCCTATTTTTAAAAGACAGCGTACTACAGACATAAGAATTTTGAAAATTCATTACTGTTCCTCATTCCATCAGGCATATTTCTTTAAGAAGGAGACCGAGGTTTAACTGAGAGAGAGAATGGGAGGGCACTTCAGGGTAGTTTTCTCTATAAACCTTTATGAAACTCCAGCTTATTCACTTCTATTAAATGTCTAATGACTTACTCTTTTAATGTATTAACTCTATGGTGCTTAAACATAATAGTTGTTCAATAAATGTTTCCTGAATGAATAGGGAAATATGTTCAATTTCTAGTGTAATGGCTCTCAAATTTTTCCAATAATGGAGCACCTGGAACCCCCTAAAATTTTGTATAGCACTATGAAACGTGGGCATATGGAATTTTACCATATAAACTAAAAGTAGTTATATTAGCAGAAATACAATCTTCTATCATCTGTGTCTGCCTGACATATAAAATCATAGCCACTTTAATGGTGGATTTTTCAATTTCTTCTTGGAGGTCTGCCAAATTTTCCTTTATGTATTTTAAGGCTTCATTTTAAAGGCATACAAGAGTTGAATTATTATAACTTCTTGGTGAATCTAACTTTTTATCATTAATTTGTGGCCCTCTTTATTTGTCATAATGCTTTTTGCCTTAAAGTCTTTCCCCCGTAAATTAATAGACAAACCTATTTTCCTTTGGTTTGCATTTGCCTAGTTTATCTTTTTCTATCCCTTTACTTTCAACCATTCTGTGTGTTTAGGTATGTCCCCTGTAAACCTTCATGTTTTCTTTTTCCTTTTTTTTTTTAAAAAATACTAAGTTGATACTCTTATTATTTTAATTAGAGAGTTTGGATTCATTTCTATTTATCGTGACCACTTTTAAAATTTTATTTTGAAATAGTTATAGATTCAAAGGAAGTTGAAAGGAACGACTGCACATTTAAAAATTTTATTTCTGTCATTTTATTTTATGCTTTCTGTTTGTCCTCCTTCTGCAAATCCTTGAAATTCATCATTTCCATTGCTTATTTACCATGACTATCCTACGACAACTACTACATGTGTTTCTGAATGACATGTTACAGGGCTAATAACACCGTAATTGTTAGTAATTATTTTAGGTGGCTAGTATTTTGCCAAGTTTTTCTTCTTTGGAACTGTCTCTCAGGATGATGATACCAGTTCATACACTGCTGCAGAAAACATTAAAGTCAAATTAATAAGGAATTAACACAGCTGTTAAATATGCCCAGCTTGCCACAGAGAAACTGGGCTCTGGAAGAACAGTTTGAATCTCATAACATTATTTGATGTGGCCACTAGAGGGAGATCACACATAGCTCTTCTCAAAATAGTATTCTAGGTCTCTAATTTTTATCAAAGACCTGTCAAGACCAGGCATGGTGGCTCACACCTGTAATCCTAGGACGCTGGGAGGCCAAGGCGGGAAACTTGATAAACTGGGCACCATCTAAATTAAAAACTTCTCTTTGAAAGACACTTTTAAGAGAACGAAAAGTTCAACACTGACAGGTAGAAAATATTTTCAAATTATATATCTGAGAAAAGACTCGTATCCAGAGTCAGCACATAAAAAAAAAGGTGCTCTTCATCAGTTATTAGAGAAATGCAAATTAAAACCACAATGAGATAGCACTACACATCTATTAGAATGGCTGAAATTTAAAAGATGGACTGTACCAAATGTTGATAAGGATGTAAAAAACTGAAACACTCATTCCACTGCTGGTGGGAAATACTTTGGAGAACAGGTCGGCAGTTTTTTTAAAAGTTAAACAAATAACTACCAGATGATAGTCATTCCATTCCTAGGTATTATTAACCCAAGAAAACTGGAAACATATGTTCATACAAAGATTTGTACCTGAATATTCACAGCAACTTTCTTTATAATAGACCAAACTGGAAACAGCACAAATGTCCATTAACAAGTGAATACACTGTAGTATATCCATAAAATAATACTACTTACTCAACAATAAAAATGAATGAACTCTTTCGGGGGGTGGTAGTGGTAAAATACACATAACATGAAATTTACCATCCTAACCATTTCTACGTGTACAATGTGTTAAATACATTAGTGTTAAGTACATTCACATTTTTATACAGTCAATCCCCAGAACTCCTTTCATCTTGCATATCTGAAACCCTGTACCCATTGAGCAATTCCCTGTCCCTCTATTCCCCCCAGCTGGTGACAACCACCACTCTACTTGCTATCTCTATGAATTTGACTTCTTTAGGTGTTTCATATAATTGGAATTATGTGGTATTTAATTTTTTGTGCCTGGCTTCTTTTACTTAACATAATGTCCTCAAATTTTATTCATATTGTAGCATATGTCAGAATTTCCTTCCTTTGTAAGGCTGAATAATATTCTATTGTATATATGTGCCACATTTTGTTTATCCATTCACTATTGATGGATACTTGGGTTGCTTACACCTTTTTGTCTATTGTGAATAATCCCGCTATGAACGTGGGTGACAAGGTCTTTGAGACCTTGCCTTCAATTCTTTTGGGTATATATCCAGAACTGGAAATGCTGGAACATATGGTAATTCTATGTTCAATTCTTTTGAGGAACCATCATACTGTTTTCCATAGTGGCTTCCCCATTTTACATCTCTACCAACAGTGCACAAGTGTTCTAATTTCCCCATGTCTTCATCAAACCTTGTTATTTTCTGGTTTGGTTTTTTGGTTTTTTTGATAGTAGCCATCCTAATGGGTGTGAAATGGTATCTCACTGTAGTTTTGATTTGCATTTTCCCAATGATTAGAAATGTTGAAAAAAGGAATGAACTCTCGATAAATACTACCATATGAATGAATCTCAAAATAATTAAGCTGAGTGAAAGAAGCAAGCAAAAAGAATACATACCATATAATTTCACATATATATAATTCCAGAAAATTGAAACTCATCTAAATTCAAACAAATCGTGACAAAAAACAAATCACTGATTGGGATTTGGGAGTACAGGGAAGGACACAAGGGAGGGATTGTCAAAGGGTATGAGGAAACTTTGGGGGGTGATGGATATATTCACTTTCTTGATTGTGGTGATAGTTTTGTGAGTTATGTCACAACTTAACAAATTGTACATTTTCGATGTTCAGTTTATTGTATGCCAATTAGTCATCAATAAAATTTAAAAATTAAGTCATAGAGCAATTAGTATTAAATTCAACTAAATTCTCAAAAATTGAAACAGATCCGCTTTCAGTATTAACCAAATAAAATCTTATCAACCCATCACTCCTTTATATGTTATGCATCTGTTGAACTTATACCATGTTCTAGGTCTGAGGAGACAGAAGTAACTGAGACACACCTAACGCTAATCTTCATAAAAAGACATTTTTTTCTTTGCTTGTTAGGCTAGAGGAAAAGCACCTATGCCCTAAACATGCTGGACAAATTACTAATATATGTTTGTTGTTTGTCATTACAAACAATTAATTTAAATTGGAAACAAATGTCCTCATTACAAAATAGTTCATTTTAACTGAAAACAATGATTTTGTAAAACAAGATTAAACTGAAAAAGAAAGTTTATAACTTGCATTTACCAGGGCACAATAGAATTTAAATACACTAAGTCCCAACTCAAGGTAGAGAAGTGAGATATTTAGATGAGGCATTCAAGAAAACATCCTCAAATCATTCCATACTGCAACAAAAGTGGAAAAATCCCTCTATGGGTCAAAGTGCTGAGAGCAGAATGAAGTCAGAGGGCAAGTTGCAGGGAGTTTTCTCCTCACCCACCCCTACCCTGAAGTGAATATAAATGATGGTGTGATGACCTGAAAAATAGTAACAATTATAGTTGTAACAGTCCTAATAATAGCGGCTAGTTTCTTGAGTTCTTAACATATGCTAGATACTGTGCTAACCATAAACATTTTCTCATGTAAACCTCACAAAAACACTTTATAAATACTGTCATAATTCATATCTTACAGCTGAGAAAACTACGAGACAGCTAGTTTAATTAGCTTGCTCAAGGTCACAGCTAATAAGCGGCAGAGCAGTCTTCAAGCCTGGCTTTAGAACACCCTTACCCCCAAGGTGCATTATTTGTAAAGCGAGTGACAGTATGTCTAACTGGAGGTTTTAACTGAAGCAAGATGAAAATATAGAAGTAAAATTCCAAAGTGAGATACCAGGTAAAAAAAATCAATTTAACAAAGGAAATGACATACAAACACTTAGTTTAAAACAGCAAGGTTTTTGTTTTGTTTTGTTTTCTAAATTACGAGTGATCAGAACCCATATAGTCTTGTTGGCAGGGGAAATCTTTTCCTAGTAAATACTTTTAAAGAAATAATATGTAGATCTTATCCCATGAGTTGTGTCTGCCCAATACAACAGTTATATACCCTTCACTGATATGGGAATAGATATATCAGAGTATTCTAGTAGCCTAAAGTCAAGATCGCAATGAGTTTAAAATTAACTTGCTTATTTACTAAAGTCAAGATCACAACGAGTTTAAAATTAAATTGCTTATCTACTTTCTCAGTTACTCTTAGATTTGTCTATTAATAGCCTTTTAGGAAATTATTTCTTTTTATGACCAATTCAGGTGTTCCAACAGCTTTTAATCTGTGCAAAGGAAGAATAAGACCATTTTCTAAGTGGCTACCTTGTTGAACCAATATCATGTATTAAATAATGTGGCTTTTCTCCACTGATAAGAAATTCCACCTTTATCATTTACTGAATTGTAATGTGATTTCTAGATTCTCTAAGCTGCTCCACTCATCTGTCTAATCATGCAGCAGCATCAAATAGTTTTACTTATTCTTGCTTCTCATTGTCATATTATCTTACAGGACTAACACTTCTCTATGACACTTCTTTTTCAGATTTGCCCGAGTGTTCCTGTATTCTGTACTGTCTATATCTAGGCCTGTAAATATGAAGTTGTCTATTGTGAAAATTATTTCTAATTGACATTGCATTAAACTATAAGACTATTTTAAAGAGAATTTATACTTTTAAAATATTTAATATTTGTTTTTAAGAAAACTGTATGTCTTTGTTACTTTTATTCATAGATTTTTCTTTTTTTATGCTGTTTTAAATGGCATCCTTTCTTTTTTCTTTCTCCAGAGGTGGCTGTTTGTATATAGAAAGACTATTGGCTTTTTTATATTTCAATTGAATCATCTTAAAGAAGTCTGGCATTATTGTTGCATCAATTCCTTTGAGTTTGGCTTTCTCTTCAGAACGTACAAATCTTTTGCCGTTTAATTCCTTTGCGTTTTCCATATCAGACATCAAATCACCTGTAAAGTGTGACCATTTCATTTCTTTATAAGTACTGTATCCCTTGCTTTTTCTTGTGTAATTGCCTTGGCCATTATCACCAGAACACCAGAATAACTTTAAATAACAGTGAAGATAACTGATAGCCTGTGTTCATTCGTCCTGGCTTTAATTGTAATATTTCTAATGTTTCCTAAGTAAGAATGATATTGACTTTTAGCCATATATTTTTTCATTGTATATCTACACCTTTAAGGCCTATCAATTTTATTTTAACAGTTGATTTGAAAAATCAAGACTAGATTTTACACAAAAATAAAATAAAATCATAAAATTAACCATGAAAAAATTTATAAATTGGACTTCTTTGAACTTTCGTTACTCAATTACACCCTGTATCTGTTTGACAGGGCTGCAACCACAAAATACCATAGACTGGGTAGTTCAAACAACAAATTTGTTTTCTCAGTTCTGGAGGCTAGAAGTCTGAGATCAAAACGTCAACAGGTTTGGTTTCTTCTGAGGCCTCTTTGCTTGGCTGACAGACAGCTGTCTCCTCTCTGTGTCTTCACATGGTCTTCCCTCTGCATTTGTGTCTGTGTCCTAATCTCCTCTTCTTATAAGGACACCAATCATATTGGATTAGGGCCCACCCAACAACCCATTTTAATTTTATCACCTCTTTATAGGCCCTAACTTCAAAGATAATCACTTTCTGAGATACAGGGGCTTAGGGCTTCAACATATAAATTTTGGAGGAGCACAATTCAGCCTGTAGTACACCTTTCGGAGTGACAAGGCTAACCACAGATTGAAAATGACAAAGACAAATAACCCAATCTAAAACGGATGAAGGCTTCAACAGAAACATAATACTTCATGAAAGACAAAAGAGATCACACTCATAGTTAACATGAATATGAAAACATGTTCAACATCGCTACTCACTAGGGAAATACAAATTATTAGATTGATTCATATGAAATTGCCAACAAGCGCTACAGTGGCACATTATGGGCAATGTCTTATGATTCAACCTAAAACAAAAAAACTCAACAGTGAGATACTACCACACACTCCAAAGTGCTAAAATTTAAAAAGACAGAATGCCAAGTGTTGGGAAGAATGTGGAACAACTGGAATTCTCCTATACTGCCGGTGGAAAAATAAAATGGTACAGTCACTTTGGAACACTATTACATTTTGTAGTATCCACTAATGCTGAACATTTGCCCACACCCATCAATTCCTCTAAGCTACAAAACTACACATTTAACTTGAGTAGCACACAAACACATCATAGGGAAATGCTCACTAGAATGGCTTGGTAAAAACCAGATCTGTTTGTTCTGTGAGAAGCTGTATAGACAAATACACAGTAAGTCCCCAATATTTATTTTGAGGAAGTGGAGACAAGCAGGATGGCAGTAGAAAGCGTTTTGGAAGCAGCACCTGGCGAATAACTCTGTTAACTTTGGCTATTTCTCTGATTTACCAAGAGGGGAGTGGGGTTATTTGTTTAACATGGAAAGAATTGAGCTACCTCCAGATCATCTCTTTTCTTCCAGTTTCTTTCCCGTACCAGGCGCAATTCTGGGGTTCAGTGCTCTCTGTTTCATATTATCCATAACCTTGTTACATACCCATAGCTGGAAGGAGCAGTGGGAAGGAGAATGTCGACATTTCCACAGCCTTTGTTGTGGGAAGTAGGATCTGCCACCATGGCAGAGTGGGAGGCAAGTGGCCGCTGAGTAAGAAAACAACAACATCTACCACATGACATAGGTCTCACTCTTTCCCCTAGGCAGGCTGATGCCTTAAGTGTTCTAGGCTTGTACTCAGAAAAACAAGCCAGAGAATCCACTAATAATTTAAAAATATTACCTCCTTTATATAGCAACATATACACTGTGGCTATGTGCTAATATATACATTTTTTTTTGCAGGTTGCTTTTTCCACTTAACAATGCCAACTTTATCATATACTACATTCCATATGCACTATAGCCTATTTCTGGACTTTCTGAGGTATCTAGCTATGTGCAGTATGACTCTTTCAATTATGGTAAATTTATGATTGACTACCCGGTAGGGCAAGGCATCTTTACTACTCTTCTTCAAAATTTATACATACATATACACACATATATGTGTACATATATATATGTATACACACACACACACACACACACACACACACACACACACAGAGAGAGAGAGAGACAAGATCTCACTCTGTTGGCCTGGCTAGAGTGCAGTGGTGTCATCATAGCTCACGGCAACCTCAAACTCCTGGGCTGAAGCCATCCTCCTGCCTCAGCCTCCTGAGTAGCTGGGACTACAGGAATGCACCACCATGCCCAGCTAATTTTTATATTTTTTTGTGGATACAGGTCTTGCTTTTGCCCAGGCTGGTCTCAAACACCTGATCTCAAGTGATCCTCCCGCCTCAGCTTCCCGGAGTACTAGGATTACAGGTGTGAGCTACCATGCTTGGCCTGCTTAAATATTTTTGCAGGTTTATTTTTGTAATGTTAGCCCAAATTTAGAGCTGAGCTATGCCTTGAAAGCTTGGTTATATTCATGTTAACACACATACACACATACACACACACACTTATCTAGAATTATGTGCTTGACACATTGACAAAACTCCTCTCATTAGCTATCCTGGGGGGTCACACATTCAAGTGCCTACATGAGCCAGGCAAGTAATGTTTGAAGTAGTTTATAGGTCAAACATTAAAAATGTAGGAATATTCTTAGCTTCCTCAAAGAAATAGTCTTTCCCTCATTTTTCTTGAACCATGTGGCCCTTTTAGTCTCCTTTGATAGAAACGTGGTAACAAGGAAATATTTCTCAACTGTGAAGTGGATAGTAGGTTGCATCTGACATTTGGCCTCAGTTTTTGGGAAATAATAAAGATCAGTGGGGACTGTGGCAAACATGCCTCTTCTAAAGATAGCAGTGGCCATCAGCCCTCGCCACCGTGAGGATTACAGATAGTCACACATTGTCTGATTTTTATAGAGGAACTAGAAGAAACCCAGATTTTATATGAAATTTCCTTATTTAAAATGTTAGGTGACATCAGCAAGAGGGATGACTAGAGATGCCTGGTGCTCATCTGCCTGTAAGAAAGGACCAAGGCAACAGATAAATAGCTAAGGTTTGACTAGAATGTCAAAGGGAGGGTGTTGGAGGGCAGCAGGGGAGAGAAGATGCGCGTGTGGTGATTGGAAGTCCAGGAGGGCAGCGTGGAGGCACCTGGCCTCTGAAGCCCTGTCTCCCCTGCCTGGATCAGATCTGCCCAGAGTCAGGAGGGACTTCCCGTTTCAAGGAAAAAGTAAGGAGAAGATCCCCCCAACCCCATTGCTACTGCAAACACCTACAGCCCTTACTAAAGGAAAATCCCACAGTCTTAGTAAGCCCTTGGTCAGTTTGGAGAGCTGCCGGGAATTCACACAGCTGCACTGCCTGGATTAAGAGCAGAAGGTACGTATTCCCTACTGCCCACCCATGCCCTGTGAGCCAAGCTGCTGCAACATGGCACCATCTTGAGAACAGAGAAGCCTCTGGAGTGCACCCTGCTCTTGGGGCCAGAAGCCATTGCACCTCTCCAGCCTGGGGCTCTATCTTCATTCCACCAAGCGCACATGCCACATAGGTAGCTGAATGCCACAATCCCAGCTGGGGAGAGCAGGGCCCAGGATTGACTGTGACCCTGATCCTACTGGAGGAACAGTCTGGCAGTCTCACCCAGGGTGAACCTTCCATTGAGCCAGCCAAACAGTTATGTGCCCTCCACTAAGTGGGAGGCTAAGTCTTTGAGCAGCTGATATGCCCTCAGCCAGCAGAGTGGCTATGTGTTCATGCTTAAGACCTGAGAAATAGCTCTGCAGCACCTCCCCCCACCAGACATGCCCCTGACCTGCCCAATGGCACTGTGCCTTTAAGCAGGGCCTGAGAAACAGCCTCATAGGCTGCCCCCAGGGGCCATGCCTCCAGACCAGCCAAGCAGCCATGAGCCCATGACCCAGACCTGAGAAACGGCTCTGTGGGCCACCTCAGGTGGATACGCTCCCAAGCTAGCTGAGCAGCCTTGCACTTGCATCCTGGGCTTGAGAAATAGCCCCATGGACCGCTCCGGGCAGGCCTGCCCCTAGGCTGGTAAAGCAACCATGGCCCTGTGGCCCTAACCCCATGAGTCAGACCCCAAGTTGGCTGACTCACTGTGTACACACATATGACCACAACCTGAGAAACAGCCTGGCAAGCCCACCCTCAGCAAAGCCACACCATCACTGACACAGACTATCTTAGCCTAGGCTACTAAGATACTCACAAATGTCACTAGTGTGGATTACAGCTGAAGAAACTACACAGAGGCTACACTACCGCACCCACCTAGAACCAAGGCTAATGTACCCCACTGAACCAAAACCCCAAGACCCATTCAAATGAGTAAATTGTTCCCTACAAAACCTATTCTCCATAAGATCAGAAGAGGTGAGTTTTCCACCAGATGAATAGAAATCAATGTAGTGATACATCAAACAAGAAAAAGAAAACATGACATCTTCAAATGAAAATAATAATTATCCAGTAATAGACCCCAATCATAAGGAAATATATGAAATGCAACAAAAAGAATTCAAAATAATAATCTTAAGGGGATTCTCCATGAAATACAAGAGAATACAGATAGACAATTCAGTAAAATCAGGAAAACAATTTATGATTTAAATAAAAAATTCGACAAAGAGATATCATTAAAAAAAAACCAGAAATCCTAAAGCTGAAGAATTCAATGAATGAAATAGAAAAATATAATCCAGAGTTTCAATAACAGACTAGATCAGCAGAAGAAAGAATTTCTGGACTTGAAGATAGGTCTTTTGAAATAACACAGGCAGACCAAAAAAAGAAAAGTAAAAGAAAAAAAGAAAGAATGAATAAAGCCTACAGGATGTGTGGGACACCATTAAGCAAACAAATATTAGTATTATGGGCATTGTGCAAGGAGAAAAGAAGGGAGAAAATGAGGAAAACATATTTAATGAAATCATAGCAGAAAAATTCCCAAATCTTGAGAGAGATCTTGGACATCCATGTCCAAGAAACTAAAAAAAAAAAACAAAAACACAAAAAAAATTCAACTTAAACAGGTCCTCTCAAAGGCACATTATAGTTAAAGGTCAAAAGTCAAAGACAAAGCAAGAATTCTAAAAGCACAAAGGGAAAAACATCAAGTCACTTATAAGGGACTCCCCATTAGACTAACAGTGGATTTCTCAGCAGTAACATTACAAGCCAGGAAAGAATGGGATGATATACTCAAAGTACTGAAAAAAGACTGTCAGTTAAGAATATTATACCCAGCAAAGCTATCCTTTAGAAATGAAGGACAAATAAAATCTCTCACAGATAAGCAGAAACTAAGGGAATTCATCATCACTAGACTAGCCTTACAAGAACTGCTCAAGGGATTCTTACATCTGGAAGTGAAAAGACAAAAACCACCATCACAAAAAGATGTGAAACTATAAAACTCACTGGTGGCATCAATACACAAAGGAGAAAGATAAAGGAATCAACCATTACTACTACAGAAATCCACCCAACCACAAAAATATACAATAAGAGAGGAAGTAAGGGAAAATGATATATAAAAGAACCGGAAAACAATCAATAAAATGATAGAAGTAAGTCCTCAACTATTCCTAATAACCTTAAATGTAAACAGATTAAATTCCCTATTTAAAAGGTATAGATTGGCTGAATGGATTAAAAAAAATATGCTACTTACAAGAAACTCACCTCACTTGTAAAGACACACAGAAACTGAAAGTGAAGGAATGGAAAAAGACATCCACACAAACAGAAGCTAAAAGTGAGCAGGAGTATCTATACTTATATCAGACAAACAGACTTCAAGTCAAAAAGCTGTACAAAGAGACAAAGGACATTATATAATATAAAGGGATCAATTCAGCAAGAGAATATAACAGTTGTAAATATATATGTACCCAACACCAGAATATCCAGATATATAAAGCAAATATTATTAGATCTAAAGGGAGAGATAGACCCCAATACAATAATAGTTGGGGACTTCAACGACCCACTCCCATCATTGGACAGATCGTGTAGACAGAAAATCTATAAAGAAATATCAGATTTAAACTGCACCATAGGCCAAATGGACCTAACAGACATTTACAGAACGTTTCACCCAATAGCTGTAGGATACGCATTCTTCTCATCAGCACATGTAACATTCTTCAGGATTGACCATACGTTAGGACACAAAACAAGTCTCAAAAAATTTTAAAAAATCAAAATCACATCAAGTATCTTATCTGACCACAATGAAATAAAACTAGACATCAATAACAAGAAGAACATCAAAAACTATACAAAAACATGAATATTGAGCAACATGCTCCTGAAAGACCAATGGGGGAAGGGAGAAATTAAGAATGAAATTTAAAAATTTCTTGAAACAAATGCAAATAGAAACACAATATACCAAAACCTATGGGACACAGCAAAGCAGTATTAAGAGGCAAGTTTATCATAATAAATGTCTACATCTGAAAACTAGAAAGATTTCAAATAAACAATTGAATGAGGTATCTCAAGGAACTAGAAAAGTAAGGACAAATCAAACCCAAAATTAGCAGAAGTAAAGAAATAATAAAGATTGGAGCAGAAGTAAATGAAATTGAGACAAAAAAAGAGAAAAGCAGTCAGGCACGGTGGCTCATGCCTGTAATCATAGCATTCTAGGAGGCCAAAGCAGGAGGATAGCTTGAGGTCAGGAGTTCAAGACCAGCCTGAGCAAGAGCAAGACCCCATCTCTAAAAAACCAGAAAACATGATTAATAAATAAAAATTCTATTTTTTATATATATAAAAAACAAATTAAAAAATACAAAAGATCAATGAAATAAAAAGTTAGGTTTTGAAAAAAATAAGTGAAATCACCAAACCATTAGCTAGATTAAGAAAAAAAGAGAAGACCTATATAGATAAAAATCAGAAACAAAAAAGAAGTCACAACAGATACCACCCAGCTTTGGACTTAAATTGTCACACACACACACACACACACACACACACACACACATTTTATTAACGTACTTAAATAAGTTGTTTTTTTTTAAATAATCACCCACAATGCAAGGAAAAAACCCTCTGAATTCTAGAAGAGAATTTTTGCTTTCATTAAGTAGTGCAAACAATGGGAAAAATTAATCAAGACAAAGCAAATAACTAAAAAAAGCAAAGTTTTAAATCAGTGGAAAAGAGAAAAAAGCTGAGGCTGAATTCCTGACTCTATATTATACTATTTCATCCTGAGACATTAAATGATATTTTTAAAATGTCACATGTTTAAACAGATTTCGTACGGAGAGAAGAGTTAGCCCCACCTCCATTATAACTGAAACTAAAGTCGAATTGGCAAATTTGTTTCAATCTGATTATCTTTCACCCTTGACCACTTTCAAGTAAACATTTAATAAACGTGTTCTTTTTTTTTTTGTTTTTATGTTTGTTTCTATATTACTTTCTTCTCTCAAGGAAATTACAAAACCAGCCATTATTCACAATATCTATTAAATTGGAAATATATTTTGGACAGAGACGTGATAGAAATATACTTAAATTGGCACTTCTACTAAAGTGATGGAGAGTTCAGAAATCACCTGTAGTTTGGTTTATATGTTATCAATAACTATGAAAATTGTGACACTGCATCTTAAAAAGATATTTTTTTCTTCTACTGGTGCCAGGTTGCCTAGAGAATGCAGTAGAAGATTGCACATGTACGTTGAAATCACTTACCCTATAAATGGGACCATTTTAAAAGTCCTATTATCTTGTAATTTGAGGGAATTGTTAAATGATTTTTACAAAGTTACTGAGGCTGAGCCTGGTGTCTCATGCCTGTAATCCTAGCACTCCGGGAGGCTGAGGCAGGAGGATCTCTTGAGGCCAGCAGTTTGAGACCAGACTGATCAAGAGTGAGACCCATCTCTACTAAAAATAGAAAAATTAGCTGGGCATGGTGGCACATGCCTCTAGTCCCAGCTACTCAGGAGGCTGAGGTAGGATTGCTTGAGCCCAGGAGTTGGAGGTTGTGGTGAGTTATTATCACACCGCTGCACTCAAGTCCAGGTGACAGAGGGAGACTCTGTATTAAAAAAAGAAAAAGAAAAAAAGAACTATAGGGTTTACCATGACAAGGTCTGTATTTCTTTGGTTTTTGCTTATTTTTTGACAAAAAGATTGACAAATTAAAAGAAAACATAATTAGTTAATAGTAATTTTGAACAGCCATAGAAAGCCGTTAATAGGAATTTACACATATACTATTTTTAATAAAGCACTAAAAATAATGGAATCCTTGATGATTTCACTTTTCCACAGTACACATAAGTGGAGCAAAATTTTTTTCTGTCTCTCCACTACAAAATGACAGATAAAGGTTTTTTTTACTTAAGTTTATAAAAGAAAACTGTATGAGCTATTATTTTAAGGATTTCTGAAATTAGTTTATTTTAGCTGAGAGATTTTAGGTATTACCCAGTAAAAAACTACCAATGATAATTCCCTGACTTTGAATGATTAATATTAAGGACTATTTTATTTTATTTTCTTTATCTGTAGGTCTTGTAATCGAATAATTCATCTCTGATCCTACATATTATGAATCGGTTGATGTGAGGTTGGAGCATGCAAAGTCTTGATTCCTGCCTACTGACCATGAAAATCTCTAAGCCACTAGGTGGCAGAGTGTCCTTGGTTTAGATTGAGCATTGCATTTTTGTTTTTTTTTTTTCACTGATTGACATAGTTTTCAGCTACTGTGAGTGGCTTTCAAACCTTTTACTATGTACTCCTAAAATCATTTTGAAAACATGTGCACCACCCACAAACTTTTAAGTTTACATATATAAGGAAACTTTAAAATTGTTATATCACTCTTTAAGTGAATCAAATTGAATATAAAAACACCATCAGGGGTCGATAACCACCACTCTCTATTTTTAAAAATTCCCAAACAAGCTCATCTTTTACAGTTGGATACTTTATTTTACTTGTTTTAGAGATGAGGTCTCACTCTGTCACCCAGACTGGAGTGCAGTGGCATCATCATAGCTCACTGTAGCCTCAAACTCCTGGGCTCAAGTGATCCTCCCAACTCAGCCTCTTGAGTAGCTGGGACTACAGGCACATGCCACCATGCCCGGCCAATTTTTCTTATTTTTCATAAAGACAGGGTTTCATTGTGTTGTCCAGGCTGGTCTTGAACTCCTGGTCTCAAGCGATCCTCCTGCCTTGGCCTCCCCAAAATGCTGGGATTACAGGTGTGAGATACCACGTACAGTTGGATATTTCATATCACTCCTTTTTATCCTTGAAATCTTATTTTCCATTTTACTTCCTCCACAGAATTTCATAATAATACAAAACATTTTATGCTTAAAAAGCTGTGATCACTCTATTATACTGGTCTGCAATAAGAGTATGTTTATAGGCGATATTAAATATTTTTTATTTCTTGTGACCATAAGGTGTTGAGTGTCAAATTTTTACTAATATGTGGTTGATCCAACATCATAAATGTATTACTACTTTTGATAAATAGTTAAACTAAAATTAATTGGATAGGTATCTCTTAATGAGATAGATTGGGGGCAGGAACAGTTAGAAGCTTTGATTGTTCCTTTTGGGGCCCAGGATTTTTAAACTCCCAGGCAGTGCGCCCCAGTAAGATTCTGGATGGCGAAGAGGTAAGCCTTTTTTGGGGGGGTAAAGTAGGAGAACGGCCCTTGAGAAGGAAGAGAAGGGAAAAGGAGATCAAGCATAATGAAAGCTTGTTAATTTTAACAAAATGTGGGTAGATTAATTTTGGGAAAGAATATATACATGAGTTGACAATCTAGACACTGGTTTTCTTTTAACTTTTTAAAAAGTTTTTATTAGATAATAGGAGATGCATGCTGGAGTATTCAGCATCCTTTACAAACTATATATTGAGGCAGCACTAATAGTTCCCATTTATCTACAACTCAGAGTTTTCTACTCTTTCCACTTCTCT
Source organism: Indri indri (assembly GCA_004363605.1). Lineage (NCBI taxonomy): Eukaryota > Metazoa > Chordata > Mammalia > Primates > Indriidae > Indri > Indri indri. The sequence goes on along the minus strand of RJWJ010030111.1, from coordinate 4,030 downwards.
TCTTCCATAAGGTGTGAGCAGTATGTCTTTTCTTTCCAGGTCATCTATTCCCATAAACAAAATGAAAATTGCTCTTATCTTAGTTTCCAGATATGCACAGGGAAAAAGATGATTGATATAAGTATTTTTAGGCCTTTGAACAAAGTTTAAATAAAAGGTCAGCTTCACTTTGATCAAATTATTCCAATGAGAATTTCCAAATTCACAGAGATACTGCAATTAATCTCTTCAAGGTAAATACCGGCCAGGTAAAGCTATTTGGGAATCAAACAGGAACCACATACTGTCTTTACTTTATTTTCCCTGGAGATTGTAATAAATGTACTACAGTATTTGAGAAGGGAGAAAGGATAGTTGCCAAGATAATTGGTGAGGATACCAGTTTCTTCTTCTCTTGAATATTAAAACTGGAAAAAAACTCTTGAATTTTCTTTAGAAACAAAATGAACACCTTTCTCTTAGAAAGCAGGTAAGTTCTAACTTCAGGATTCTTCAGAATTGTCTGTGTATTGAGATTTATTAATACATATGTATTGAATTTATTGGTTGATTTCGAGTCTGAGGTAGTTGTGGATCATTCCACGTACCTTAAACTGAAACCAAGCACCTGAGGAATTGGACACATACTAAGTTTATTTAAGCAACTTACAATTAATCACTGTTCTTAGACCAATAAGAATTATTAATTTTGGAGTTTATTATTAAAATATCAATTTAAAGATTATTTTGTGACTTGACTACTATTTTTTGGTTAGAAAATAATGTTTCCTGTTAAATTTTTTAATTTGTAATTATTACTGGTACGTAATAGTTGTATATTAGAAATTGGTTTTCTTAAAACAGTGGGTTTGTCAGGTGGGGGAGATTTTGCCTCACAGGGGATATTTGGCAATGTCTGGAGACATTTTTGGTTGTTACAGCTGGGGACGAGGTGCTGGCATCTGGTCAGTAGAGGACAGAGATACTGCTGAACTGCTTTGTTCCCAAACCCACACAGCTGAGAGCCTGAAACCTACCAAGTACTCTGTAAGTGTTTGTGGAAAGAAAAAGAAAAGGAAAAGGAAGGAAGGAATCACACAAGTGGCTATAGACAGAACTGCAATGAGATTCTTGCAATTAGATTTGCTGAAATCTTCAGAGTACTTCCCTCCCTTCTGTGTGTTTATAGAGTAGTTTCTTAACCAAAAGTTCCAGCAGTGAAATGAAGAATTTCCAAAATTTCTCAGTACGTTCTTTAATTTGAAAAATCCTGAAAAACACAAAAAAGACAAAAATGCCCTACAATTGCACCACTAAAATACCTATAGAGAGTAATAAATAGCAGCCCCTCTTTTGCTTATCTCATCCCATTTTGCCTAGATAACATCTGCTTATTAGTTGATGCCCATTCTTTCATATTTTTTCTAAGCTTATAAAGAACGGCTGGGCGCAGTGGCTCACACCTGTAATCCTAGCACTCTGGGAGGCCAAGGCGGGAGGATCGCTTGAGGTCAGGAGTTCAAGACCAGCCTGAGCAAGAGCGAGACCCCGTCTCTACTAAAAAAAAAAAAAAAAAAAAAAAAAAAAAAAAAAAAAAAAAAAAAAAAAAAAAAAAAAAAAAAAAAAAAAAAAAAAAAAATAGAAAGAAATAGCCAGACAACTAAAAACATACAGAAAAAATTAGATGGGCATGGTGGCACATGCCTGTAGTCCCAGCTAGTCAGGAGGCTAAGGCAGAAAGATTGCTTGAGCCTAGGAGTTTGAGGTTGCTGTGAGCTAAGCTGATGCCACAGCACTCTAGCCTGGGCAATAGAGCGAGACTCTGTCTCAAAAAATAAATAAATAAAAATAAAAATAAATTAAAAAAGAAAAAAGATAAAGTTTATAAAGAACTATTTTTACCTTTAAAATTTGAAGTACAAAACATTAAGATGGCTTCAAAAATTGCCTATTTAAGAGATTTTTTTCTTTCCTAGTATTAAACGTATAGTATTCCATTGGGGGCATGTGTACACACATACACACACACACACACACACACACACACACACACACACACATATGCACACACACATTATATGCTATAAGGGAAAAAAGGGCCATATTTTAAAAAACATCTTGATTGAGATATGATATTGCTAAAGTCTAGAACCAACTCCTTGGGAGTTTAGGCAGTCCTCCACAAGACCGCCTGTACTTCTGACACCAAGTGCAAGTTCGGAGGAAGGGGGATTGGTCCCCAAACCAGCTGTAGGTTTAATTATTCACCAGAGGGACTCACAGAATTTACTGAGAGCTGTTATACTCAGTTATGGCTTATTATAGGGAAAGGTTACATATTAAAGTCAGTCAAGGGAAGAAGCACATAGGGCAGAACCAGGAAAAATACTAAATATGGAGTTTCTGTTGTTCTCCCCGTGGAGTCTTAGGCATTTATTTTCTCAGTACCTGTAACAATATGCATAGAACATTGCCAACTAGGGAAGCTTACCTGAGCCTGCATTTTCCGAGTTTTTACTGGGGCTCCATTATGTATGATTGATTGCCTGAGTGGCTGACCTCTGTCTCTAGTCTTGAGTCCCTCTGGTCAAGCCGATAGTATGCGACCCAAGGCCTTCACCCTACATCCCTTTGTTGGTCTTTCTGATGTGGTCAGCCCCACCCTAAGTACTATCTGGTATGGCCAGCTCCAATCCTACATGACATTGTTAGACTACCAGCAGAATCCAAGGCTCCCAAGTAAACAAAGACACTCCTATCTCCTATGACATCCAGGGCTTTACCTCCCAGAAGCTGAGGGAAAAGGCTAGACCTTTTTTGGGGTAAAGTTAAATTCTTTACTTTACAGATATACTTAAAATATATGGTGCACCCATTTTAACTGTACAGTTCAATAAGTTTTGAAAAATGAAGTTTGAAAAACATACACATCTGTGTAACCACCACATCTCTATAAAGGACATTTCCATAACCCCAGAAAGTTCCCTCATGTTCCCTTGCAGTCAGTTCCTTTCTAATCCTTGGGGTTAATTTCCCTTTTCTAGAAATATATATATATATGTATGTATACATACGCACACACACGCACAGACACATGGAATCATATAATATGTATTATTCGGTGTCCAGCTTTTCACTCAGCATGTTTGTGATATTAATGCAGAGTGTGTCAGTAGTTTGTTAGTGCCAGGTAGTATTTCACTCTATGTATGTCATAATTTGTCTATTTAGTCACCCATTGAACATTTAGATTATTTCCAGTTTGGGGCTACTTTGGACGAAGCTGCTATAAACATGCATGGTTTTGTGTAGACATATGTTTTCATTTATTTTGGGTAAATAGGTAAGAGAAGAATTGTTGGCTTGGATGGCAAGCATATGTTTAATTTATAAAAAACTACCAAACTGCTTGCAAAGTGGTTGTAACATTTTATGTTCCCACCAGCAATGTATGAGAATCCTATGCTTCACAGCCTGCCACTTGCTGTTGTCAGTCTTTCTAATTTTAGCCATTTTGATGGGTGTATAGTTAGTTATTCATTGTGGTTTTAATTTGCATTTCCTGATGACTTAGGATGTTGAACATCTTTTCATGAGTTCACTGGCCATCATACATCTTCTTTTGTGAATCTGATGGAATCTTTTGCCTATTTTTAATTGGGTTGTTTTTCCTATTATTGTTTTATAGAAGTTCTTTATATATTTTGGATATGTCCTTTTTCAGATGTGTGTCTGTGGCTCGCTTTTTCATTTCTTAATGGTATCTTTTGAAGAGCAGAAGTTTTAATTCTGATGCAACTGAAAAAGACTACATTTTAAAATGGTGCTGTAAACGCCAGTTACTTTTATAGCTATTTTGTTGCCACCCCAAAATTCTACAAATACTATCTAACAGGCAACTCATGAACTTCAGGGACGTTCCCATTTACAAAGCCTTTCTTTTAAAATGAAGTAATTAATAGTGTAATATTCATGAAGTATTAATAGTACTATTACGCAGTTTCCCATAGGTCATCATCAACAAAGTTCATCTTTGGTGGGAAGAGTGGAT
>RJWJ010030110.1:0-20522 GCA_004363605.1 Indri indri | reverse complement strand
TCACTGGCTGCAGGACCTTAAGCAAGTCCTTTAAAATTTCTGAAACTCGGTCTCCTCATTTGCAAAATGGCAATGATTATGCTTGCCTTTCTCTATCTTTTACATTTCTTGTGACAATCAGATAAGAGAATGAATGTGAAAGTCCTTTAAGAAACCAAAGTTAGGTAAATGTAAGTTAGTATTAAGCATTCACATCTCTGACCAATGATTATCTTCAAACAACGATTAGATCTTAGAAATCAATAGAACTGTTGATCTCCTTAGGAATGACTCCTTGAATTAAAATATTTATTATTAAAATGAGACTTTATTTAAGAAAGACAAATGCAGAATAAGAAGTTATTCGTTTAATGAAGTAGAACAATTCAGATCTGATGAAAAGTAGAGGTTTGTTTTCATTAGTAGTTCAATATTATGCTTCCCAAAAGGAGCCAATTTGGAGATGTTTTCATAGAAACATCTGGATAGTGGGTTAGAAATGTTTAGAATGTGCTTGGTCTAAGTATACTTAATTTATTTTGTTTGGGTGAGCCTTTTTTCTAGAATGGATATTTAGGACTCACATTCCCTCGGTTAGTTCCTTACAACAACTTGTGTCACCTGAAGAGATTCATTCTTTTAATCAGAATGCCAAATCAGGCAGTCTGTGTGAGTCAGTCTTCAATTTGAGAATTCTGCCAGACAGGGAAGTGTAAAACAAAAAATTTTGAAGTCAGGCCATGAAAACTTAAGATTCCTTTGTGCCCATCTAATTTGCCAGGGAAAATAACCTTGGGGTATATTTATTGCAGAAGAAAATTAAGCATTCTAATGGATCAGGATTAAGTCTTTGGAAAAAGAGAAGGATTCATTAACAAAAAATCCCTTTCTCCAATCCAACCTCCCTGTGACCTGAAGGTATGGAAACAGAATACTCCAAGGAACAAAACCTGTTGAAAGTTTGTTTGTGATGGTTGAAGGGGAATGGCATTCCATAGAAGTGGAACAGAATAACAGAATGGAAAGCCTAAGGTTCTGTCCTGTTTTCTAGTGGCTAAAACTCTAGAAGTTTAAAACCTGATTTTATTGGTTTAAATATATACTTCCTAATTTAGCAAACTCTTTGGGATGCTAAATAGATTGCATATGTGCACATTCAAATGCAGACTATACCAGATTAAGAATGTGAATGAATTTAAAATACCTTAATGTGTTCTTGAGCATCACAAGCTCTCTAGTTCTGGTTAATACGGTTGACCTTTGAACAACATGAGTATGAACTGCGTGGGTCCTTGTATACAGGATTTTTTAAATAAATACAGTCCATATAGTAGGCCCTCCATATTGTAATGTTCCACATCTGTAACCAAATGTGGATTGAAAATACAGTATACACGGGATGTGAACTTTATTATAGATAGGGCTGACTTTTCCTATTTGTGAGTTCCACAGGGCCAACTTTGGGATTCGAGTATGCGTGGATTTTGATATTCATGGGGGGTCCTGGAAATGATCCCTCGCGGCTACCAAGGGATAACTGTACTTTAAATGTATTGGGGAGAATATTAAAAAAAAGAAAGAAAAGAAAAGATATGAAGATTACTTATTGACAACCTGGAAATAATGCAATAATCTTTCTTGATTTCACTTTTCTCTTTTGGCGACAGCTCTGTGTCTCTGGTCTTCTTTAAAAAATTTCTTAAAAGAGCTGAATGTACTCATTGTGTCCAATTTCTATTTTCCCATTCTCTCTTAAATCCACTTAACATGAACTGGCCCAGACCAATTTGGTTATGTATGACTCTTAGAATCTTTTTGGCAGGTCATGCTAGCCATCCAGAGAAGCAAATGGCAGCTTCCACTCCTTCACCATCTCACTACCAGGTTATAATGAAAGAAAGTTGCAGAGCAAGTTCTGAAACCTGTACAACTTTTGTTTATAGCAAGTAGGCACAAAAAGGGTACCAAAATCTCAATTTTTTTTCTTTTAGATGTTTCAGCCATAGCTTGTTTGAAAATGTCATTAAGGCAAACATGACAATATTCTAGAGGCACCATCCATCCAGAATCCCTTGAATTCAAAGCTGGACACAGGACCAATTAGAGGTGCTAGGGTGCCACCATGAAGTGTGCAGGCTACAGGGCATGCCAGATTTTTATACCATCTTCATGCAAAGTCGGGGTGAAATATTTTAGGCAACATCTATTATGATGACTATCACTTGCTTCACCTACGAAAACCCTTTTAAACATGCGTAATGATTATAAGCAAGATCTCTGGTGTTAATCAGAGGTGAAAACGGCTGAAATGATTTTCATAGCTTCCTTTGTAGTATGGGCTTTATAGTTTTAACTGCACCAGAATAAGCCAGGGGACTTGTTAAAGCACAGATTGCTGGGCTCCAACCCAAGTTTATGATTCAGTAGGTGCAGGTGGGGTCTGAGAATTTGCATTTCTAACAAGTTTCCACGTAATGTTGTCTCTGGTCTTGGATCCCTCTTTCAGAAACCTTGATACCATGTTTACAAGCCAATTCAGGTTCAGTATTTCTCCTTGAGTTAATTTTGGTAAATTTAGAAAATGGCATATTTCATCTATGTTTGAAATCTTAATTCATTAATTTTAAATTCTGTTATATTCTAGTGTACATATTTAAGATGATAATTGCCTCTTTATGCATCGTTTTACCTGCATTATGCAAGTCTGATGTGTAGTATTTTTGTCAGCATTCAGTTCTAAGTATTTTATAATTTCCAGTATGATTTTTATCTCCTTAATGAATTATTTATAATAAAATTATGCACTTTTGGTTTCTAATTTTATTTTTTACAGACTTCTTGTTGTTGATTTCTAACTTTGTTGCATTGCTATCAGAGATATCAATGCTTTAGTGTTAGATGAAACTTCCTATGTGGTATAGGATATGGTTAACAAGTTTTCCATGTGATTCTGGAAAGAATTTGTCTCCAGATACCCTACTCTCTACTTAGGTCCTCTCCTTCTGTCCACACTCAGGGATTTTAGACCAGTGGTTCTCAAACATTAGCATGCATGACCACCACCTGGAGGACTTGTTAAAACATACATTGCTGGGTCTCACCACCAGAGTTTTGGATTCAGTAGGTCAGGTACAGTCCAGGAATTTTACACCTCTAAGTTTCCAGGTGATGTTGACAGTGCTGATCTGGGGATCATGCTTGCAGAATTGCTGGTCTGAACCATAACACCTCTTATGTTTCTCATGAGTTTTTTGTCGCATACCCCTGATATCTGATCTTTTGTGTCCCTAACACCCTATATATTTACTGGGGTTGTTTCATCCAAGAACTGAGCTCTGTTCTGTAACCTGACTCCAACTTATGATTGTTTTTTCCTGATCTTGAGCTGTAGCTCTGCTGATCACCATGGGCCAGTGATTCTCAATCCTCATTTTACAATAGAAAGTCCCGTGGAGGTTTTCAAACATACGCATTCATGAGCCTCCCCAAGGGATTCTAGAGTATGGTTGGCCATGTGTAAATTTTAAATGCTTTATAATTTATTCCAATGCAGAGGCAGGATCAAGATCTACTAACCATATGGGTCAGCAATCTGTAAGTGAGGACAATATTATCTATCTCCCATGTTGTTGTAGAAATTAAATGAGTAAATGCATGTAAAGTACTTAAGCTGGCCCGTGATGATGATGATAATGTCCATGTTGTAGGTCTTCCCTGATCATCTTATATCCCTCTTCTTAAGTCAGCATTTATTGACTAAATTGCTTATTTAGTAATTTATTCATTAAGTAAGGCAGAATGATGTCTTTTCTTGTGCTGGTAATTATCTTTTAAACTATTTAAGTATTATCTCCTTCTTTAGATGTTGAACTTCTTCACAAGGATGGAGGAATCTGCCTGACACTTGTCTGTAAAGATTGAAAGGTCCTAAAAACATCTAGCTATATTTGTGTATTGAAGTGAGATTGACAGTTGTTACCAAGTGAAAAATCAAGAAATATGGTTAAAAGTAGAACCAAGTACTTTTGACATTTTCCTAAGATGAAATCAACCTAAGTAGATCTAGTTGCTTATGCTGATGAAAAAATAAACATAAACCAAATTCCCATTATAAGTATTTTCTTTAGTGATTTGGACTTTGCAACAATGAGAGAACTAAAACATATTCTTACACATTCTACAAATAAACACATTCAACAATATGCCTCATTGGCTGGAACATACAATTTCTTTTCCTCAGAAAAAACTGTTATTTTTTTTGAGAAATACCCTTTTTGGCTACAATTTAAAAATAACAACCAAGTTGTAAAACATTGAAAAGGAGTTATGTGATTATAGCTTCTAGGATTTGGCTGGAATAGAGGAAAAGGTATCAAGAAGCTATGGCTGCCAAGAACTAATGATTCTGGTATTAATTGACATGTCTGGGCTAAACTGGCTACAGAGACAGTGGTTAAAGTAACAAAGAGGTAATCATTATTTACTCCAAAGAACTACATGCCCAGTCTTGGCAGTCTTATAATGAACAAAATGTTCAATAGATCCTTTAGATTTATATTTAAATATTAATAGAATATGAAACACTACCCATTAAATTTTGGAGAAAGTCTTCAAGTGACTCGGCCAAAAGCAGATACAAAATTCAGGTGATACATTTTGGAAATTTAGGCCAGCCAGGGTTAATGCTCACCCACTATGTATGGCCATAAATATATCACCATGCCTAATGTTAATTTTCTTCTCTACGATAACGATAATAGGTTTTTTCCAGAGAAGAGATCTGTTGAAAACTTGCAGTGTGACCTCAAGCTAATACCACTTTGGGCCTCAGTTTAATTATCTACAAAATTGGAGTTGAGTTTGATAATCTCTAAGGGGCATTTCCATTCTAAAACTTCCAATAGTATATATCCGCATGGGTGTTCTCCCTTATCTTATTTAGCTGTCTACATTTCTTTATAGGCTCCCTAAGTAGGGGGTCCAGGGAACCGTCCCCTTCCTTCTCTCTCTGTCTCCTCTCCCCCTGAGTGCTCCATTAATGCATCAGTAATCTTTGTGGAAAACACTGGGTTAGGTATTTTTCCTCGTTATTCCATTTAACTTTCCTCATAGTTCTATTACTTTTATTTTATAAAAGAGGAAACTGAGGCTGGAAGTTTTATAACTTGTCCCCTATCACAGAACCAGTGAGTGGGAAAAAGAGGTTTATATCCAAGTGATTCTAACTCCAAATTCTTGCTTCTTCTATCCACATCACTGCTTTTCGTCTTGTCTCTCTCTTGTCTTTCTTCATTTCTGTCCTGAATTACCTGTAGGGTCTTTTTCTTCCTGCATTATTTGGCTGTGGCACAATAGTCACAGGGCTTTAAATTCTCTTGTGGATGTAATTACTTCTCACATAATATAAACATGATCTATATTCTAGAATCGTGTACCTTCTCTTAAACCCTAAATAGCCCCTTGAATCTCCAGAATTCTTGCAGTCTCTGTGAGTTGTTTATTCTATTTGTTCTTGAGTTCTGCTTTTAAAGCAGGATTTTCAGAAATTTCATCATTTCTTTTTGAAATCCACCTTTTCCCTAAAAATTTGCCTGTATCTCTTTCCTGTGTCCTTCATAAGTATGTGCTGGCGCCCTTTCATTGATATCTACATTCCCTTGTTTTGTCTCTTGGTAAAAGCCTTTATCTTCTACTTCTTAATCTTTTCTATAACCTTTCCCCATGTGCCAATGTTGCAGTTTTGTTGAGACTTTTCTCTTTATCATTCCGTGGAAGAAGAACAAACTCATTCCCCTACTTTAGAGATTAAAATGGAAACAAATCCTCTACACCCCTAAAATATCAAGGCTACCTTGAGATCCCATTGCTGCTATTATTCTTTTTGAATGCTCATTTATTTGTGAAGATAGTTACAGTTCTTTATTTCTCTTAGTAGATTCAAAGATGAAAATCAATTCTCTTGGATTCCACCACGAACTAGCATCTGGCTTTGGTTAAAATGGTAAAGTTTGCTTATGAATAACTGAGAGAATGTAAGACTTTACCACGTTGTTCATATTCTTATACATTTTTCTACAACAATGCAATTGTACCATTACTAGCATACATATAATCTCTCATAAGTAGAAGTTGAATAATAAAGTTAAGTCAAGGAGGGGCAAGATGGTGGATGAGAAAAACTGCCAGCCAGAGTGTCTCTGCAAGAAAGATAGATTTTAGAAGTGAAAAAGAAAGAAACAGTCAGACAAACATAGATTGGATGAGGGTCGGAAGGAAGGTGCCTGAAGCTACAAGAGACTCCATGGGAAGACTGTTGTGGAGAACTGGAAGTAGAAAGGTCCTGGAGAGGCTTGGAGACCAGCTACAAGGGTAGTGAAGCAGTTAAATTTCCCCTCCCTTGTGTCTCGGACAGCTGGTGGACTCCTGAGCAGTTGGAGAGACCTGCCAACACCAGCCCAGAGACGGCTGCCGCCAGTGAGTAGTGGCCTCTTGCGGACAGGGCACCAGGCTCCCAGCTCCCTCAGGGCACCTCATGCACCGCAGACCCTAGGCAATTGGCAGGCGCTATATTGCTTCATTCTCCCCTTCCCTTCCCTACCCACGACTGCTGAGAGAGACAATTTAGCTACCACTCAGAGGCATCTGCAGGGAACGGGACCTTTCCTTTTGGGGCCCTACAGTGGACTGAGGGGTACTCAGACTGTGAGCTCCCTACCCACCAGCCTTCCCAGGCCCCGCTTGCCTGGTGACTCCAGCAGAGCGGGGCAAATCCTGAGGCAGAGAGACATCGATCCAGCTTGGGCACCCTGTGGGTGATTTGAGACCAGCACTCTTTTCCCTGGCGGGGTCAGGGATTGATCTCTGGGGAACACAGGACAGGCCTGCTGACCAGATTCTGAACATCCAGGTATCTCTTTTTTTTTTTGTTTTTTTTTTTTTTGAGACAGAGTCTCACTCTCTTGCCTGGGGTGAGTGCCGTGGCATCAGCCTAGCTCACAGCAGCCTCCAACTCCTGGGCTCGAGCAATCCTACTGTCTCAGCCTCCCGAGTAGCTGGGACTACAGGCATGCGCCACCATACTCGGCTAATTTTTTCTATATATATATTTTTAGCTGTCCAATTCATTTCTTTCTATTTTTTTGGTAGAGACGGGGTCTCGCTCTTGCTCAGGCTGGTCTCAAACACCTGAGCTCAGAACGATCCGCCCGCCTCGGCCTCCCAGAGTGCTAGGATTACAGGCGTGAGCCACCGCGCCCGGCCATCCAGGTATCTCTTGCGGACAGGGCACCAGGCTCCCAGCTCTCTCAGGGCACCTCCCCTGCCATAGACCTGAGCCGATAGGCAGACGCCATATTGCTTCATTCTCCTCTTCCCTTCCCTACCCACGGCTGCCGAGAGAGACAATTTAGCCACCACCCGGAGGCATTTTCAGCGAATGGGACCTCTCCTTTTGGGGCCCTACAGCGGACTGAGGGGGTATTCAAATTATGAGCTCCCTACCCACCAGCCCTCTCAGGCCCCACTTGCCTCATGACTCCAGGAGAGCAGGGCAAACCTGAGGTGGAGAGACATCGATCCAGCTTGGGCACCTTGTGGGTGACTTGAGACCAGCACTCTTCTCCTTGACAGGGTCAGGGATTGATCTCTGGGGCACAATAATACTTAGAAATATATTTAGCCAAGGAGGTGAAAGACCTGTATACTGAAAACTATAAAACATTGATCAAAGAATTGAAAAGGACACAAATAAATGGAAAGATATTCTATGCTCATGGATCAGAAGAATTAATATTGGTAAAATTCCCCTACTATCCAAAGCAATATGCAAATCCAATTCAATCTCTAGCAAAATTACAATGCCATTCTTCACAGAAATAAAAAACAAAATCCTAAAATTCATATGGAACCACAAAAGACCCCAAATAGTCAAAGTAATTCAGAGAAAGGAAAACAAATTTGGAGGCATCACACTTTTTGATTTAAAATTATAAGCTGGACATGGTGGTGCATGCCTGTAATTCTAGCTACTTGGGAGACTGAGGCAGGAAGACCACTTAATCCCAGCAGTTTGAGACCAGTCTGGGCAACATAGCAAGAACTTGCCTCAAAAAAATTATATTACAAACCTATAGTAATAAAAACAGTATTGTACTAGTGTGAAACCAGACACATAGATAGGCGGAACAGCATAGAGATCCCAGAGATAAATCCAGACATACATGGTCAACTATAATAATTCTTGAAAAGGCATCAAGAAAAAAGTGCCCGCAATAGGGAAAGGATAGTCTCTTCGACAAATGGTGCTGGGAAAACTGGATTTCTACATGCAAAAGAATGAAATGGCCCCTTATCTAACATCTACACAAAAATCAACTCAAAATGGGTAAAAGAAATAAATGCAAGACCTGAAACCATAAAACTCCTAGAAGAAAGCATAGGGGAAAACATCCTTGACATTGACCTTGGTAATGATTTCTTGGATAGCACACCAAAAGCTCATTTATTTATTTAGACAAAAAAAAATTTATTTTTGACAACAATCTAGATCTAATGTATGACATGAGGACTATAGTTATTAATAATAATGGTGTATTCAGGACTTTTTCTAAGTAAGTAGACTATTGCCGCTCTTGCCACAATGGAGGAAAATGGGTAACTATGTGAGAAGATGGATATTCTAATTAGTTTTACGCTAGTAATCATTTTAATATATGTATCTTATAACATGTTATATACCTTAAATATACACAACAAAATTTATTAACAATTAAAATATGTTATGTATACTTTTATATAAAATATGAGCATATGTATATTTATACACACATAAATATGTTCACACATATGGCAAATAATATTAGAACTATCTAATCTTAAAAAGAATCTATAGTCCTAGCGTACAATGAATTATGTATTTAAAATTTTCTATTTAATAAGCCTGAGCAAAATGAAATAATACTTAAAATAAGTTTATGAAATGGTACTTGACTTAGTCCATTTGGGCTTCTATAACAAAATGCCTTAGACTGGCAAATTTATAAATAGTAGAAATTTATTGCTCACATTTCTGGAGGCTGGAAAGTCCAAGATCAAGGTGTCAACAGATTTGGTGTCTGGTGAGGACCCATTCCTTATAGATGGCACCTTCTATGTGTCCACATAGTGGAAAGGACTAACAAGCTTCCTCAGGCTGTTTTTATAAGGACACTAATATTACTCATGAGGATGGAGCCCTCATGACCTAATCACCTCCCCTAAACCCCACTTCTTAAACCAGCACTTTGCAGATTCATTGTAACATGAATTTTGGGGGGACACATTCAAACCATAGCAGTGCTATCACAACATAGGTTAAAATGTGAAAATCTTTTTATGACGAGCAGATGTTCCTATTTGTAAAGACTTGTTTTCTTTCTTTTCCCCTCTCAGTGTTCTCTCGCCTCTTTATATCATTTTGTTTTGCTTTTTTCTTTTCCCCTCAAACGTAGGGATTTCCTGGGCTTTTTTTTCAGTTCATCTTCTGTTTTTTATTTTTCTTTCACCTACTCACTTTCATGATTTATTCAGCATTATAAAAACCTTAGGTAGAAATAATATGAATTTTCTCTCTCACTTTCAAATATATCATTTACATCTGTCTCATGTTGGCCTCATATACGAACTCCGCTCCCACCACTCCCACCTTTTCATATCAATTGCCAAAGAGTCAAAAAGTTTTTATGAACAACCTTGCTATGTATTTCGGAGTGTCTTTCCTGTCCAACCTATCATTACTGTAGAACCATAGTATTTGGGTAATTCCCACAAAATATCATAATGTTGAATTAAACATACTTGTCAGCAAGTCTTGACCATGAAAAGTGGTTTCTGTCTGTGGCTAGACATCCTTGCTTTTTAGTCAAGAGACAGTACTTTCTCTCAAGGTCTAATGTCTACAGGTTACAAGTTAGGTCATTAAATATGAAATATCAAAACTTTAGTTCATTGTGTCTCAAACAAGAAGCAGTACAATTAATCAAAGTATGTGACTAAACTATCAACACAGTGTTGCCATCTTAACAGTCGCTTGTTTATGCCAGCAGCGAGGAAGCCTGGATAGCAAGTGGTAATGAAATCACAAAAGGCGTTTTCCACAGCTTGTTGAGAATTGAATATTTTTTCTTGCCAGAAGTGGTCTAAAGCCTGGAAGAAGTAGTAGTGAGTTGGTGCAAGGTCTGGTGAATACAGATTATGACAGAGAGTTTTGTGCAACATGTAGTCAAGCGGTGTCTTGCAAGAGGATTGGCCTGTCTCTATTGACCAATCTCAGCTGCTTAATCCTGAGCATCCTCATCATTTCATTCAATTGCTTGCAGTAGGCATTGCTGTAATGGATTGACCAGGTTTCATGAAGCTGTAGTGGATAATACCAGCGCTGGACCACCAAACAGACACCATTAGCTGTTTTGGATGAATATTCAGTTTTGGACTGTGTTTTGGCACTTTATCTTTATCAAACCATTGTGCTGAACGCTTGTGATTGTCAAAAAAAGAATCCATTTTTCATCACATGTAACAATACAGTGTAGAAATGGTTCGCCTTTATGTTGCGACAGCAAAGAAAGGCAAGCTTCCAAACGATTTCTCTTCTGATGCGCATTTAATTCATATGGAACCCATCTATCCAGCTTCTTTACCTTGCCCATTTGTTTCAAATGGTCCAATATTGTTGGAATAGCAACGTCACACCTTGTTGCTAATTAATGCGTAGGTTGAGATGGATTCGCTTCTACTACAGCTTTTAGCTCATCGTAATCCACTTTGGTCTCAGTTTGCCCACATGTCTCATTTTCAAGATTAAAATCACCAGAATGGAACTTCTCAAACCATCCACATGCTGTGTGTTCATTAGCCACATCCTCCCCAGACACTTTGTTGATATTTCAAGCTGTCTGCATATCATTGGTTCCACGACAAAACTCATATTAAAAAATGACTCACATTTTTGACTTATCCATGGTTTCACAAAAATCGCTCTAAAAAAATTTTGAAAGATAATCAGAAGCCAAAAACTGCGTTTGAAAGACTGAGGATGTACCTTCACAATAAAAATATAACAAGAAGTGTCAAAGTGAAATGTCAGAGATACCAATGATCAAACTTAAGGAAATTGGACATTTCATAGTTAATAACTTTTTTTTTTTTTGAGAGCTCAAAGAACCCTGACTTTTTCTTTCTTCCTGAGAAATGGACAGTTCCTTTTCTGCCCTTGATGGAGCAATGACGCCTGACTGGGTTCTCTCATTCCTGAATACCAGCATAGAGTCCTTCACGTTTACTTGACTTGGCTAGTTCTAATTATTGATGATCCTTGAAGAGTCTGTCTTAAAAGAGTGAAGTTCTGCTTCTAGAAGAAAAGAATCTACACGTCTACAGAAATCTGAACTTGCTGGTCACAACAAATGCAACAGCCAGGGCTCAACCTCTCTCTGCCTCCCTCACCCCTGTCCTTGCCTAAGCTTTCTCTGCCTCCACGTCTGGGCTCCTTGCTGCCATTCTCATCCCAACCCAAAATGTTTGGAGTAGAAATAGTAAATGGTAGTCAAGGCTTGGAAATCTCATTCCTACAAAAGTGAGAGAATAGTTGGCAATTCCAGTTCTAAAACAGGAGTTAAAAAGATCTGAACTACAGTTCTAGCTATAAACTTGTGCAACTTTAAGAAAATTATTTAATTTTTAAAACTCTCTTTCTCTATTCAAAAAATGAAAAAAACCCTACTGTGCCTAACTGTGTATTTAAGAATGCAATATGGTAATGTATATGGAATTGATTTAACCATGACTTATTCTTTTATTATAGTATGGGGTTGGGTGATAGTCATGGTTTACCGCTTCACATTCTTTGTATGTGTGTGTGTGTGTAGGGGGGCAGGTATTGGTAGTGCTTTATTTCTTTTTCTTTTTTTTTAATTTCAGAATATTGTGGAGGTGTAGACATTTTGGTTACATGAATTACTTTTGTATACTTTGAGTCAAAGTTATAAGTGTGGCCATCACCCAGATAGTGTGCATTGGACCCATTAGATGTGAATTTATCCATCCCCTCCTCCCCTCTCCCATCTGCTTGAATTCCATTGAATTTTACTTCCATATTTGCACATGAGTGTTGATCAATTAGTTCTAATTTAATAGTGAGTACATGTGGTGTTTGTTTTTCCATTCTTGTGATACTTCGCTTAGGAGGATGGTCTCCAGTTCCATCTAGGTTGTTATAAAAGGTATTAGTTCACTATCTTTTATGGCTGAGTAACACTCTATGGTATACATATACCACATTTTATTAATCCACTCATGCATTGATGGGCACTTGGGGTGTTTACCACCTCACATTTAAGCAGAGCAGCTATGGCAGAGTTAGCAGATTCATCTTGCAGAAATAAGATATCTGAGGCAATTTTGGGAGATAGAGCACATCCTGGTTCTTGCTAGAGGATCCTTCAACTGAAGCCCATGCCCTTTTTTACTTCTCAATTTCATTTCTCTATGGACATTTTCCTCCCCTGTGTTGGGGTTCTGTGGGGTGGAGACATAGAGCTACATTATAGAGAGAATCAGTGGCTTTTGGAAAAGCTGTGTTAGCAGCTTAACCTGGGCCTGGTGAAGTACCCTTCTTTGGAGCTACTTCATTCCTTTCCATCTCATCCCACTTTGAACTTTTATCTGGGCATGCAGTGTGTTAGGTTCTGGAGAGAAAGAAAAATGACATGCAATAGATTTTTGTGTCCAAACTCCCAAATGAGAAAGATACACAAGTAACTCCACCCTGAAATGTAATAAAGGCTCTCATTCTGGTAAAGACAATGTGTTCTAAAAGTACGGAGGAGAGATTAATTCTAGGTGTTTAGCTCTAGAAAGGCTTTCAGAAGATATGGGAGTTGAGTGGTAAGTACTAGCAGATAGAACTTCTGGTGGGTCTATACAGCTATTCCTCAGAGATAGTGTGAGTTCAGTTCTAGACCACTGCAATAAAGTGAGTATCACGATAAAATGAGTCTCACAAATTTTTTGGTTTCTTGGGGCATATAAAAATTATGTTTACACTATACTGTAGTCTGTTAAGTGTGCAATAGCATTATGTTTAAAAAATATACATACCTCACTTAAAAAATACTTTATTGCTAAAAAATGCTAATGATCATCTGAGCCTTCAGTGAGTTGTGATCTTTCTGCTGGCGGAGGCTCTTGCCTCAATGTCGATGGTTACTGACTGATCTCGGTGGTGGTTTCACAGGTTGGGTGTCTGTGGCAATTACTTAAAATGAGACAGCAATGAAGTTTGCTTCATCAATCGATCCTTTCTTCCATGAAGATTTCTCTGTGGCATGTGATGCTGTTTGATCACATTTTATTTACAGTAGAATTTCTTTCAAAATTGGAGACGAACCTCTCAAATCTTGTCACTGCTTCATCAACTAAGTTGTGTAATATTCTAGGTCCTTTTTTGTCCTTTCAACAATGTTTACAGCATCTTCGCTAGGAGTAGTTTCCATCTCAAGAAACTGCTTTCTTTGCTTATCCATAAGAAGCAACTCCCCATCCATTCAAATTTTGTCATGAGATTGCAGCAATTCAGTTACATTTTCAGGCTCCATTTCTAATTCTAGTTTTCTTGCTATATCCATCACATCTGCAGTGACTTTCTCCACTGAAGTCCTCTCAAATTCATCTGTGAGTATTGGAACCAACTTCTTCCAAATTCCTGTTAATGTTGATATTTTGACCTACCCCTATGAATCATGAATGTTCTTAGTGGAATCCAGGATGGTGAATGTTTTCTAGAAGGTTTTAAATTTACTTTGCCCACGTTCATCAGAGGAATCACTATCTAGGACAGCTACAGCTTTAGAAAATACATTTCTTAAATAATAAGACTTGAAAGTCAACATTACTCCTTGATCCATGGGTTGCAGGATGGATGTTGTGTTAGGAGGCATGAAAACAATGTTAATATCTTTGTACCTCTCCATCAGAGCTCTTGGGTGACCAGGAGCTGTTAATGAGCAATAATATATTGAAAGGAATCTCTTTTTTTCTGAGAAGTAGGTCTCAACAGAAATATTTAGTAAACCATGCTGGAAATAAATGTACTTTTATCCAAGCCTTATTGTTCTATTCATACAGCACAGGCAGAGTAGATTTAGCATAATTCCTGAGGGTCCCACGATTTTCAGAATGGTTAATGAGCTTTGGCTTCAACTTAAAGTCACCAGCTGCATTAGCCCCTAGTAAGAGAGTCAGCTGTCCTTTGAAATTTTAAAGCCAGGCATTCACTTCTCCTCTCTAGCTAGGAAAGTCCTAGATGGCATCTTCTTCCAACGTAAGGCTGTTTTGTGTACATGGAAAATCTGTTGTTCAGTGTAGCCACCTTCATCAATTGCCTTAGCTGGATCTTCTGGATAACTTGCAGCAGCTTCTACATCAGCACTTGCTGTTTCACCTTGCACTTTTATGTTGTGGAGATGGCTTCTTTCCTTTAACCTCATGAACCAACCTCTGCTAGCTTCAAACTTTTCTTCTGCGGCTTCCTCACCTCTCTCAGCCTTCATAGACTCGAAGGATCTTGATCTGGCTTAAAGGAATGTTGTGGCTAGTTTGATCTTCTATCTAGACCACTAGAAAGGTGATCTATCAACAATAAAGCTGTTTTACTTTATTACTATTCACGTGTTCCCTGGAATAGTACTTTTAATTTCCTTCAAGAACTTTTCTTTTGCATTCATAACTTGGCTAACTGCGGCAAAAGGCCTGGCTTTTGACCTATCTCAGCTTTCAACATTGCCTTCCTCACTAAGCTTAATTATTTCTAGATTTCAATTTAAAGTGAGAGATGTGCAACTCTTCCTTTCACTTGAACACTTGAACAGAGGCTGTTGTGGGGTTATTAATTGGCCTAATTTTAATATTTTTGTATCTTAGGGAATTAGGAGGGGGAGAAAGACAGGGGAACGGTTTGTGGGTGGAGAATTTGGAAGACACACAACATTAAGTTTGCCATCTTCGATGGGTGTGGTTCTTGGTGTCCCCCAAAAATTACAATAGTAACATCAAAGATCACTGATCACAGATCACCATAACGGATATAATAGTGAAGTTAAAATTTGGAATATTGCAAGAATGACCACAATGTGACACAGAGACACGAAATGAGCACATGCTATTGAAAAAATGGCACCGATAGACTTGCTTGTTGCAGGGTTGCCACAAACCTTTAATTTGTAAAAAGAGCAGTATCTGCAAAACACAATAAAGTGAAACACAATAACAGAAGGTAAGCCTATAAATCGGAATGGGTGGGATTAATTCAAAAAGAGGTATGAATTTGAGAAGGTAGACTGCACGACAGCCTAGGTGAGGGTAGCAGGAGATAAATCAAGAATGTGGAAAAGCAGAGACACGCCAAATTATAGAATGAGCATATTACATTCTATTTTTTCATCTCATGTGAATGAATTTACTAGTTTTATTTCCTGAACCCTCAATGTCTCTTAGTATCAACTGATTTCAATGTGGATTTGTCTCAGGTACTTGAAAACTATTTTGCAGAAAATTAAAGTTATCCGAAATGCCGCTACTCAGAGACAACAATTTAGACTTTCATGTATTTAATTTCAGAGTTTTTTTTTTTTTTGAGGGGGGCTCATTTATATATACATACACACATATTCACTCACATAAGAGTTATATTGTTATCTACCACATTATATTCTGCTCTTTAAATAACAAGAAATAAAGTAACATGGGAAAATACATGTTATTAAATATTTTTTGAGAATATGATTTTTAATGGCTACATTCTTTTCCATTATATGGGTGTTGCATTATTCATTTAACTGTTTTCTTATTGGTAGATTATGGGTTTTTAAAATTTGTTGACATTTTAAACTGTACTTCATTGCTACTGATTCATATGGTATGAATTCTTCCTTGGTACATATTGCTAAATTCAATGCCGGAGAGCTTGTGTCAGTTATGTTCCCAGAAGCAGTAGCTGAAAATATCTCCCGGGAGGCTAGCAAGCCCTGAGAATTAACATTTAAGGGATGCACATTTGATGAGAAGATCAACTAATTGTTTTAACTATTTTAATTAATTGTTTTAATGTCTCTTTCTTTATGTGGTCATATGAAACTTCATATTTATTCTGTAAAATCTTTAATTTACAATTTAAAAAATATTGGAGTTTTGAGGGCTTTTTTTGCAATATAGTCCTGTATTTATCACAATGAAAGTAGTAAATTTGCATTGCAAAAATTCATAAAATACAGAAAAATATAGAGAAGGAAATAAAAGTCACTCACAATCCTATCATTCAGAAGTAACCATTGTTGACACTTATGTGTATAGAAGTCCCTCCAAATTTCCTATGCCTACATAGCATATGCCACACTAACATCCACATGTTATGTTCTGGTATCAGAGTAGAATCACATATTGTTTTTGTAACCTGATCTTTCTCAACTAAAAATACATTGTGGGAAAAACAGTCTGATATTTTGGTTAAGCACAAGGCCTGGGAAGTCAGACTCCCTAGGTTGGCATCTAAGCTTTGCCACTTCCTAACTATGTGACCTTGAGCAAGTTGTTCAGTTATTATGTACTCTTTTTCCTAATTTGTAATAAGTGAGGAATGGGAATAATTGGGAATAATAATATTAAGAAATGGGAGTAATTTATGATATCCACAGAGTTGTGAACAGCGAAAGAAATACAGCACATAAACACTAATAACAGTGCCTGGCACATAGTAACACTCCATAAAAGTGAACTTTTATTATCTTCTTATATCAACAATAGATTTCTATTGTTGGGAGTATAATTGCATTTTATTCTGTCATTAGTGGAATCATATTGTATCATCTATGTATCTGTTTGTATTCAAATTTATTGAAATAATCCCCCTGTGAGGTAATTTTCAGTTGTTTGTAATTTCTCATTTTTAAACTTTATTAAGATGGATGGTGAGTGGAATAGCCTAGAGTTTCAGAATGCTGGCTGTTAAAATTACTAGCTACGTCTTTATGAATTCTGGCTCTGCCACTTACTAGACAAACTACTTAACTAAGTCTCATGTTCTTCATGTATAAATTTAGATATACTAAAACTCTCACAAGATTGATTATTTGTTATCTATTATTGTAAAACAAAACTTAGTAGCTTAAATCAACCATTTTATTTGCTCATGCTTCTCTGGGTCAGCATTCTGGGCTGTGCTCAGCTGGGTGACTCTTCTGCTTCTTTTACCTGCAATCACTCATGCAGCTACAATCATGCAACAGTGGCTGGATCATCTGAGTTGTCCTTTCTTCCATGTCTGGTGCTTGGTGCTGGTTGTTGAATGACCGTGGGTCTTCAGTAGCCTAGCTAGGGTTTCTTAACATGGTGGCATGATTTCAAAAGTAGAAAGAGAACGGGAAATTCTCTATTTGTGACATTTGCTTATATCTCATTGGCTAAGACAGGTGACATGGTAAAACCCAGAGACACTGTGGGACAGGACTATGCAAGGGCATAGACATAAGGAGGCTTTTTTGGCTTATTATTTTAATTAACCTAACCTGCTTGTAATTTTTCTCTGTCTTTACTTTCATTAAGTGGTGATGCCACATAGAAAACATTGGAAAAAAATATATATGTATATCTACACATATATATGCATATACACACATATATACATACTTTTTTTTAAAGAGAAAGGATACTAATTCATACTTTTCCTACTTTCTCAACATGGAAATAATTTAAAACAGCTTAAAAGAACTAAGAAGGAGACATTCATTATCAAGGACATTATAATGTCCACTGTTTTATTGGTTAGGGCTGTAAGTTGCAGGTGACAGAGAATGCCATATGAACCAAATACACAAGGGAATATTTTGGTTTACTTAACTGAGAACCCCAAGTGGTAGGTGTGGTTTCAGACATAGTTGGATCCAGGGGTTCAAACTGTCTCATCAGCTCTCTGTTTCTGTTTCTGTTTCTGTCTCTGTTTCTCTGTTTGTCTCCCAGTACTAATTATCATTACTTGGTTTTATTTTTAGGCTTTCTCTGTAGCAACATTTCCTGGGTGGCCACAGGCATCCTTTCATCTTGGGATTAAAGGGCAAAAGATACATGTTGTCTTCCTCCCAACATCCATGTCAGTCATCAGAAACCGCTTGTATGACCCCTTCTTGGATTGTTGTGTTGGGAAGACAAATTATTCTGATTGGTCAGACTGGGCAATGCGTCAGAGGTTACCCTGAAGACCAAGGAGAGGTCATTCACATTTGAACAGCGGACATGAAACCCTTTGATGAATGCAAGACTGTGGGACTACAAGGACTGCTTCGGGGAGGAAGATTAGGGATGGCGGATCTGGGTCTGAGCAAGCTGTGTATTTAGGGAAACGGGAGGGGCGTGAGAAAGGAGCAGAATGGTTTCTGAGCACTTCATTCTACCTGAAAGCATCTCATAGAGGCCATGTTGGTACAGAAATTGGTGTGACAGGGAACTCTGGAGTCTATCAAGTTACACAGTGTCTACAGCAGTGTATTAGTTAAACTTGTAAACTCTGGGGTCAGTGTAATTTTGTTCATTTCCTACATTTACTGGCCTTTTGATGTCTGGAAAGTTACTTATCCTCACAAAGCCTTAGTTCCTTCATCATGCAAATGACGGATAATTGTCATGGTTACCTCAGAGGATTACAAGAGATAATATACTGAAGTGCTTAATACAGTGCCTGGAACACAGTTAGTGTTTCTTACTATCATTACTGCTTTTATGTTACTGCTCTACACCACCATTATTGCCACCATACTTGGGTCATCTAGGCCTCTCTCTGTCCCAGGATTAGAGCATGTTTTCTAAGCATAACTCAGTTTGGGCCCTGGAGTTCTCCTGGGCCCAGAAAGTGTGACTCAGTGATACTCTGAGGTCAGTACTTTGGATTTCTTGCACCTGATAGACTGGCCTTGGTGTATAGCTCTGGGCCCTCACATGTCCTGGGTAGAGGTAGATCATGATCACATGCATTGTAAAGGTGCACAGTGAACATTCAGATCTCTGTAAGGGGTCAATGTTTTTTGCCCACCAGCTGCCTGTTAGAAAGGGCTGGCTCAAGGAACTTGTAGAAAAGAAAAGAAATTTCACAATATTTCATATCAACAGGCCCCAGCTCTGATGTGTCTTCAGAAAGGGAATAAGTAGCTCCCTGACCTCTGTTTGGATCATGCCCTTGTGATTTCTAGTAATTACACAAAGACACAATTTTAAATAGCAACAGAACTTCAGAGGAACTTGGGGAAAAATTATAGCCTCTAATGACTATGAGCTAGAATTTTCATGGTGATATAATGACAAAATATTAGAGCTCTAGGGCCTATGTTTTCACAGAAGGACGTTTGAAGACATATTCCTCAGACATAGAGTTTATGCCCAGAGAAAACACTACCACAAATAGCCCTCTATTCTAAGTTGTCAGGTGAACTGCAGTTTCCCAAACGGGCTCTGTATTTGCAGAACTCTGGCCCTCTACGTTACTCTTTTGTATCGACCATTTCACCAAGACTGGCAGATGGGAGGGTGTGCTCAAGACTCAGGGTGCTTTACGAAATCTTCCAGGAGGCAGGAATTTAAAGGCTTTGGTTTCCATCCCATGTAGTACTGTAAAGATAACTACTCATGCCTGTCTTTTAGGAAATGATGGGTCCCTATGGGCTGCAAGGAATTTGTCCAATGACCTAAGGTAGCTGTTTATTCACTTCTCCCCACCAACCTGGCTTCACTGTTTATGCTTTGAGTATAGGACAAGCCTTCATCTCTTCCCTCCCCTACTCTTCCCTCTCCTCTCTCTCTCTCTCTCTCAAAACTTTTTTTTGGCTTTAATTTTGGACTTTAGAGAAGAGTTGCAAATGTAGTGCAGAGAGTTCTTGTAGAGTTTTCACCCAGCTTATTGTAATGTTAACACTGAACAGAACTGAAATACAATTAGCAAAATGAAACATTAACATAGACATAATACTGTTAACTAAACTACAGGCTGTTCTAATTTCTTCATTTTTTTTTTATCAATGTTCTTTCTCTGTTTTGTGACCCAACCAAAGATTGCAATTGTATCTAGTTACCATTCCTCCTCAGTCTCCTGAAATCTGTGACAGTTCCTTTATCTTTCCTTGTCTTGTGTGACCTCGGAACTTTTCAAGAGTACTGGATTTTGTAGAATGGTTCTCAATTTGAATTTGTCTGATGTTTTCTTATGGTTAGTTTAAGGTTATGGATATTTCCCTCTTTTTAAAAACAATTTATTTCCTTGCTTCTTTTCTAGTAATGCTGTTGTTGACTATTGCAGAATCAGTATATTTCCACTAATGAATGAAAGATAAGTTGTAATTGTATCCTCTTGAAGGAGAAGAATGAATTGGGTTGGAAAGAAGTGAAATGCCTGTTTTTTCTTTTTAATGGATGAAAAACTCTTTTAAAAGAGAATCAGTAATTATCTTTAGGCCAAAACTTAATTTTGAAGC